>OY744518.1:178706886-178796886 GCA_963556195.1 Sepiola atlantica
ACATATATATATATATATAGTCATCCACATACAGACTGTTTCGCTGTTGCCTCAAGCCGGGATTGAAACTCGACCGTCAAGCTGACGGTCGGCGCTTCTAACCCCTACGCTATCATGCGACACTGACTGAATGTAAGATATATCTCAATGTAAACATTGTAATTGCCGTGGTTCGAAATAGTTTTACCTAATGAACTATGCCTTAAAGCTAATGGCAGTTGGCGATATCCTTACAAATTAAGCTCTACCCCGGGAGGGAGCTTTATATAGTCATCCACATACAGACTGTTTCGCGGTTTCACAGCTCGTCAGTGCGGCTAGATATATATATATATATATATATATATATATATATATATATATATATAGAGAGAGAGAGAGAGAGAGAGAGAGAGAGAGAGAGAGAGTGTGTGTGTAATTCAGTGTTATAGGAGAAATAGCAAGAGTGCTCAATTACTTGTGCAAGAGCATATATATATATTTTATTCAATGTATATTATACATTATTTTGATCATTCATCGATACCTTCGGTTTCACGGCAACATTGGAAACTCAACCCGCAGGGTTAAAGATACCAAATATGACAGATTCATGAGCTAATGTATGATAGTAACCGTATACAATACACTGCAATGTATAATATATTTCGTGCATGTACAGACTACAAACACGTATATGAAATTGCAAAATAGTAAGTCTCTTTACTTATATATGAAAACAAATGAAGAAGAAAAATACTACTATATAATACTAATACGAAACATATTACTACTACTACTACTACTAATAATAATAATAATAATAAAAATAATAATAATAAAATAATAATAATAATAATAATAATAATAATAATAATAATAATAATAATAATAATAATAATAATAATATAGAAATAAAAATACTTATTTAGTTTTATGCAAGAACAATGTCATAATTGTTTCATTTGAAGTTTTCAGAAATCGAAGGACCCCTTCCTGGAGCTTACACTTGATCTCTTTGTGAGATACATAGCCCTCTGAGGGTTTCATTAAAGTTCTCCTTTATCTGTTTAAAATTAAGTTAGTATTATTTACTCCTCTCCAGGAGTTAGGCACAAGGCCAGTTTTATCCTACTCCCACAAGTAAGATGTGACCCAAGGTCGGGTCGGAAAGTGGGGGTTGAAAAGCCAGCGCCCGAGAGGTGAGCACTCTGACCATCAAAAATTGCCTGGGTAGCCCCGTCGGCATTCCCCGGTAGGGGCGCCTCAGACAGTAAGCAATAAACTTACTCCTACCCAAAGAGGGGAGGCGAAGCCTGGGAGGGTGGACCCCCTAGAACTGCACAGGACAGACCCATAGACCGGCGTAAATCAAGCCCCGAAGGCCAAGACAATACCAGTCCATGGGGTGAAGTATCCATCGGAACAGAAGTAAAGAACAATAATGTTTTTCGCCCCAATTGAAAATTTAACTATGTTACAGTAAATCATTCTTGTGGTCTCTTGGTCTTACGAGATTTGTGGGTCATCTAAATTTGAATCGGCCAGATTCTAGGAATTCTAAGAATAAGCTGGCTATTACTCCACTAAGAGGGTTACATATAGGGAGTCCGAAATTTTGCTTATAGAAATAATTGTTAAATTGAAAATAAGTTTTGTAAATGATTTGTCTGATTATTTTAATTAGGATGTTGGGAGGAAACAGTGAGTTAATGTTGGAGTGAATTTAAACATTTCTCAACGGGGACATTACTATATATATATATATATATATATATATATATATATATATATATATATATATAGAGAGAGAGAGAGAGAGAGAGAGAGAGAGAGGGGGGGAGAGAGAGAGAGGGGGAGAGAGAGAGAGAAAGCTATTACGTCTAAGCTGTGTATAGACTTGTTTTGTACAATAATGTTTTTATTTTGTTTAATAAGTCTCCGGAGCTTTTTTTTTAGTAAGATTCGGATATTGGCTATGGCTCATGTGATCCTATTTTACACCACATTCCAACCAAAACTGATGAAAATATTAATTTTTGTTTCCTTTTTCATTTGCCATCATTTCCGCGTCGTTAAATACTGTTTATTGCAGCCTTCTAAGTATGTCTGCTTGTAAAGGCAGAAATATACCTTCATTCTATTTCCTTCACCGTGATTTTTAGGTTGGCTGAATGGCTCCAGAGGTTCAGAAATAAGTTAAAATGTTGACTAAAGTCTGAGATTCGACGTACGACCGGCAGAACAATTTTCCTTCCCGCTGATGATTTCTGGAAAAGGATGAAACACATGCGTATGTGGATAAGAAATAAAAGATATTTATCACAATATTGTATGTATATATATATATATATATATATATACAATATTATGATAAATAAGAAATTAAAAATATTTATCTTAATATTGTATATATATATATATATATATATATATATATATATATATATATATATATATATATATATATAATATGATGAATATTTTTAATTTCTTATATATTTCTTAATTCTTATGACCGCCGAATTTGCCATTTAGACGTTAATTTACTCTACCATTTCCAGACAATGCGTGGTGGGCACATCGGTACGCGTTGAATATGACTTTTGTATCGTGGTTCGAACCGTGTGACCGGCAGGAGTTGTATCGTCCCATACTGATGCTTGCCGGTTTTACATGACACACATGTATATATGGATATAATTATATATATATATATATATATATATATATATATGTATATATATATATATATATATGTATATATATATATATATATATATATATATATATATATATATATATATATATATATATGTCAATCACGACGACCTGGTCATTCAGAAAATAAGGAACAAGGAGGAAAGCAAAATGCCTGTAATAGGAGACCAACAGTCACAGCAGGAAGCAAGCTATCCAAAGACCCTTTACATGGAATGACATTTGGCGCCGTTTTGGTTGAGCTTTATAATACGCCCAACTTACGACGTGCTTCCGTTAATGACCAACTTCGTCAAATGGAAAGAGTAGGGCGATTCAACTTGTCTTTTATGCAAGGAAAATCCTCAAACAATGAAATATGTTCTTAGTTCCTGCAGAGTGGCCCTTGCTAATAGCCGATATACGTGGAGGCACAACAGGGTGCTAGATAAACTGACAACAATAATTAGCAATCATATGAAGCCCGAAGCAGCTAACATCAGACCAACGTTTCTTCTACAGAGGGAGGGAAGATATGGATCGGATGTTAGCGTACAGCAGACCAATTATTAGTACCCAGCCAAAATATTCTTGGACCAGATGGCGATTGTATTGTAGTCACAGATCTCCCTGGTTGTCGCAATAATTACCTCAAGATTATTAGGGAAAGGGGGAAACGGCCGGACATTGTTCTATCGTCAAGAATAAGCAAAATGCTAACCTTGGGTAAATTGATAGTACTTTATGAAAGTCGGGTAGAAGAATAACACCAATACAAGATAAAGAAATATTAAGACCTAAAAAGAGAGCTGACCCGTGAAGTTTATAGTGTAATCCTTCGAGATGTTGAAATTGGAGCACGGGTTTCCTTGCAGGCTCTCTGTATTTCTTCATAGGCCAGCTTGGAATTGAAGACCGAAAGAAAGCTGCAGCCAGCAAACGCCTCATAGAGATAACCGAACAATCTGCAATGTGGCTTTGGGCGAAAAGGAATATCACAGTATGATATAATAGCAAGTGCACACTGTATAGTTATCTCTGTGGCAAGAAAACAATTTTTTAGTTTATTTATTTATTTATTTATTTCATTTAGCTATTTATTTTATTCTATTTATTTATTTTATTTTTTCTCTTCGATTAGAGAACGTTATGACGCAACGAAGACGTGAAACGCTCAGCCGTTAAACAACAAATGAGACGCTAAGCCATTAAACGACTCGTGAGACGCTAATCCGTTAAGCCATCAGTTTTTCATGGAACAGTTTATTGGATTGAAATGCAATCCAGATAATGGGGGCTCACATCAGTTAGGAAGGCCGTCACGCAAAAAAGCCGTGGAGAGAAAAGCCCCGAAACGGTGCGTATTCTCTCCTGATGACCCGACATTATCTGAAGATCGAAATAGAATATTCCACAAGTAAAAACAGCCGAGGAAAAGTGAATATATATATACAAGCCCACAAAGTAAGCTGTTTCTTCAAAACAACATCTTCTGTTATCCGCTTGCTTCAGAGCGATTGACTACTACTGTTCCGGTAGCTAGTTGCATTCTCTCTCTCTCTCTCTCTCTCTCTCTCTCTCTCTCTCTCTCTCTCTCTCTCTCTCTCTGTATATATATATATATAGAGAGAGAAAGAGATAGATAGATAGATAGATAGATAGATAGATAGATAGATAGATAGATAGATAGATAGATAGATATGTGAAACAGTGATTGTAGCCGACGCAATCTGCCCCCTTTAGGGCGCACCAATATGCATCAGGGAAATCAGGCCCTACGTAGAAACAAGTGGAGATCTAAGAACTAGTACATATTCCGACTGTCCAGGCATTGGCCAGAGTGGGCGCCAGGCTAGCGGAAGAAAGTGTGTAAGCCGTCAGATGTAATCATCCAGATACAATGGATGAGCAAAGCCAGAGAGCTGGTATGTTGATAACGGCCGTACAACTTTGGTCAAGAGTCTTTTGGTCACTCCCCTCCCCCCATGGTAGATAGAGAGGGAGAACAGGTCTTTTACGGTGACAGGAAAGAAAACAACCCAACCAGAGAGAGAGAGGGGAGAGGGAGAGTAGGTCAGTATGCCCCACCCTGGCCCCGAGAGAGAGGATAATGGTTTTCTTTAGTGTAGATAAGATCTAAAAAAAACCTAAGCGATGAATTTCGATTGTCGTACCACCCAACGAGAGAGAGAAAGAGAGAGGGGAGAGAGAGAGGGAGAGCAAGTCAGTATGCCCCACCTTGGTCCCGAGAGAGAGAGAGGGAATGGAGAAATGGGCTGAAGAAAGAAAGGGTATGAGTTGTACGTTTTTCGTTTTGTTGGTTGAAACGAGAAGACGTTACGGAGAGTTAGAAATTGCAGTTCGCTTTGAACAGACGTCTCCGCCCGGGCTCGAGGACAAAGATTCACCGGACGAGGGGCTGCGCGAACAGCTTCTTGTCTGAGTGGTGTTAACGATAGTGTCCCCCCCACACCGTTTTCAGTAGACAAGTTACAACTTAATTAACAACTGGGAAATCGTAAATAGAGGTGCATACACAGAGAGACCAGATAGTTAGTAAACAAAGCCATTATCGAAAAACAGACTTTGAGTTACAGTTTAAAACCAATTGTTTATCTTGTTAAATAATTATTGCTTACGAAAAGACCTAACCCAGTTTGTTGACTTATTTCTGTTGTCAGTTTGTTGTTTGAGTAACCTTGCCTTCACAGCGAATCAAGCTATCATCATCGTCCGACCGAGAGGAGGTTCGAACCATTTTTCATTTTCTGCCGCTACGACATCACGAGCCCAAGGAGAGTGTTCACAGTCTGGAAGGATTCCTGCGCCGAGGACGGTTCTCATTACATTTGATGCCGTCGCTAGAAAGGAGCGTGTGGAGTCCCCGGCACAGATATATAGATAGATAGATAGATAGATAGATATATAGATAGATAGATAGATAGATAGATAGATAGATAGATAGATAGATATACACATATATATACATATTTATATATATATATAATTATTTTGACACTCAGAAAACGCCTCGCATTCAAGTGACTCGGGTTTCGAATCTTGAGCTCGGATATGTCCTACTGATGAGACCAAAGGATGCCAACACTCGAGTCCAGGGTTTCTAGTCTGTTGCTTTCATGTTTTTTTTAGGCTGCGGCGTTGTCTGATTGTGGAAATAATTATACATCATCTCACATTAATATATATATATATATATATATATATATATATATATATATATATATATATATATATATATATATATATATATATATATATATGAGATTATATAAATGTTAATTAAATAGATATATAGATCAAAATGATTCCCCAACGAATCGAATTCCAATTAGAAAAGACCAGTTCAATAAAATAGAGCTTACACATATATATAAATTTCTAAATTCATTTTTAGACTATTTCATTATAATTTATGCCCAACCCAAGTCATCGGGTTTACAATTAATTAAAAAATCGATTTGTTTTGAATGAGGGATGAGCAAGTTTCTGATTATGCTTATTTTTCCACGTGGTGAACTTTTAATTCTCTATGTTCACATCTATTGAAGAAAAGAATTAGTTTTAATAGTAAACTACCGGGATTACACACACACACACACACACACACACACACACACACACACATATATATATATATATATATATATATATATATATATATATATATATATATATATATATATATAATAATGGTAATAATCCAGGTGAAAAATATCCACAGGGTGGTAATCCAGAGAATTTTAACCGGGTTTATAAAAAGTGCTCAATATCAAAATAGAGCTTTATATATGACTAGCGGGGCTACCCGGCGTTGCTCGGGGTCATAAAAACATAATTGAAGAAAAATTGCGTATGTAACATCTTTATATTAAAACTTCTATTTCTCTCCTTCTCTCTCTATAGCTGTCTCTTTATCTTTCTACTTTTCTCTACCCTGGTCGCTACTTTTAAATTTTGCCTTTTGCGAAAGCTGTTTCTTCCCCACCATTTCATCCTAGGTTTCACAGGGCAATAGTATGACTTATTTCTATAAAAAGTACCACCACTGTCTGCGCCTTCTATATAGGTACTTATAACCGCCCCGGTGTTCATACTATATATTTTGAATCCCCTCATGATATCCTTCATCATTTTAACTCCCCTCGTTATATTCATCATTTTCGATCTCCTCATACTATTAATCATTTTCGATCTCCTCATACTATTAATCATTTTCAATCCCCTCATAATATTCTTCATCATTTTCAATCTCCTCATACTATTAATCATTTTCAATCCCCTCATAATATTCTTGCTCATTTTCAATCCTCTCGTAATATTCCTCATCATTTTCAATCCGCTCATGATATTCTTAATAATTTTCAATCCTCTCATGATATTCTTCATTTTTTCAATCCTCTCATGATATTCTTCATTATTTTAAATCCCCTCATGATATTCTTCATCATTTTCAATCCCCTCATGATATTCTTCATCATTTTCAATCCCCTCATGATATTATTCATCATTTTAAATCCCCTCATGGTATTCTTCATCATTTCCAATCCTGTCAGTCTATTCTTCATCATTTTCAATCCTGTCAGTCTATTCTTCATCATTTTTAATCCTCTCATGACATTCTTCATCATTTTCAAACCCCTCATGATAGTCTTCATTTTCTTCATCATTTTCAAACCTCTCATGATAGTCTTCATCATTTTCAAACCTCTCATGATAGTCTTCATCATTTTAAACCTCTCATGATAGTCTTCATCATTTTCAAACCTCTCATGATAGTCTTCATCATTTTCTAACCTCTCATGATAGTCTTCATCATTTTCAAACCTCTCATGATAGTCTTCATCATTTTCAAACCTCTCATGATAGTCTTCATCATTTTCAAACCTCTCATGATAGTCTTCATCATTTTCAATCCCCTCATGATAGTCTTCATCATTTTCAAACCTCTCATGATAGTCTTCATCATTTTAAATCCCCTCATGGTATTCTATATCATTTCCAATCCTGTCAGTCTATTCTTCATCATTTTCAATCCTCTCATGACATTCTTCATCATTTTCAATCCTCTCATGACATTCATCATTTTCAATCCCCTCATGATAGTCTTCATCATTTTCAATCCTCTCATGAAAGTCTTCATCATTTTCAATCCTCTCATGAAAGTCTTCATCATTTTCAATCCTCTCATGAAAGTCTTCATCCTTTTTAATCCTCTCATGATAGTCTTTATCATAGCTCTATCTAGGATATTGAGCACTTTTTTCCCGGACAACGCCGAGTACTTTTAAAATCGAGGAGGCTTTATGAGCACTCCTGAAATCCCTTAGGTATCCTCTCTCCTTCTGATCTTCGAAATAGTCCAAAGGGAAACGAAGATGGCGTTAAAATATTATCCAAACCTATCACTACAATAGCTCTATCTAGGACATTGAGCACTTTTTTCCCGGACAACGTCGAGTACTTTGATAATCAAGGAGGCCTCCTGGGGACTACTGAAATCAGTTAGGTATCATACCTCGTTTTGATCTGCAAAATTGTCCAAAGGTGAACGAAGATGGCGTTAAAATATTTTCAAAACCTATCACTACAGTAGCTCTATCTAGGATATTGAGCACTTTTCTCCCGGACAACGCCGAGTACTTTAGAAAATCGAGGAGGCTTCATGAACACCCATGAAATCCCTTAGGTATCCTCTCTCCTTCTGATCTGCGAAATAGTCCAAAGGGGAACGAAGATGGCGTTAAAATATTTTCCAAACCTATCACTACAGTAGCTCTATCTAGAATAGTGAGCACTTTTCTCCCGGACAACGCCGAGTACTTTGAAAATCAAAGAGGCCTCCTGGGGACACCTGAAATCAGTTAGGTATCCTCCCTCCTTTTCAGCTGTAAAATTGTCCAAAGGGGAACGAAGATGGCATTAAAATATTTTCTAAACCTATCACTACAGTAGCTCTATCTAGGATATTGAGCACTTTTCTCCCGGACAACGCCGAGTACTTTTAAAATCGAGGAGGCTTTATGAGCACTCCTGAAATCCCTTAGGTATCCTCTCTCCTTCTGATCTGCGAAATAGTCCAAAGGGAAACGAAGATGGCGTTAAAATATTTTCCAAACCTATCACTACAGTAGCTCTATCTAGGACATTGAGCACTTTTATCCCGGACAACGCCGAGTACTTTGATAATCAAGGAAGCCTCCTGGGGACTACTGAAATCCCTTAGGTATCCTCTCTCCTTCTGATCTGCGAAATAGTCCAAAGGTGAACGAAGATGGCGTTAAAATATTTTCCAAACAAATCACTACAGTAGCTCTATCTAGGATATTGAGCACTTTTCTCCCGGACAACGCCGAGCACTTTGAAAATCGAGGAGGCTTCATGAACCTCCATGATATCCCTTAGGTAGCCTCTCTCCTTCTGATCTGCGAAATAGTCCAAAGGAGAACGAAGGCGGCGTTAAAATATTTTCCAAAACTATCACTACAGTAGCTCTATCTAGGACATTGAGCACTTTTCTCCCGGACAACGCCGAGTACTTTGAAAATCGAGGAGGCTTCATGAGCACTCCTGAAATCCCTTAGGTATCCTCTCTCCTTCTGATCTGCGAAATAGTGCAAAGGGGAACGAAGATGGCGTTAAAATATTTTCCAAAACCTATCACTACAGTAGCTCTATCTAGGACATTGAGCACTTTTTTCCCGGACAACGCCGAGTACTTTGAAAATCAAAGAGGCCTCCTGGGGACACCTGAAATCAGTTAGGTATCCTCCCTCCTTTTCAGCTGTAAAATTGTCCAAAGGGGAACGAAGATGGCATTAAAATATTTTCTAAACCTATCACTACAGTAGCTCTATCTAGGATATTGAGCACTTTTCTCCCGGACAACGCCGAGTACTTTTAAAATCGAGGAGGCTTTATGAGCACTCCTGAAATCCCTTAGGTATCCTCTCTCCTTCTGATCTGCGAAATAGTCCAAAGGGAAACGAAGATGGCGTTAAAATATTTTCCAAACCTATCACTACAGTAGCTCTATCTAGGACATTGAGCACTTTTCTCCCGGACAACGCCGAGTACTTTGATAATCAAGGAAGCCTCCTGGGGACTACTGAAATCCCTTAGGTATCCTCTCTCCTTCTGATCTGCGAAATAGTCCAAAGGTGAACGAAGATGGCGTTAAAATATTTTCCAAACAAATCACTACAGTAGCTCTATCTAGGATATTGAGCACTTTTCTCCCGGACAACGCCGAGCACTTTGAAAATCGAGGAGGCTTCATGAACCTCCATGATATCCCTCAGGTAGCCTCTCTCCTTCTGATCTGCGAAATAGTCCAAAGGAGAACGAAGGCGGCGTTAAAATATTTTCCAAAACTATCACTACAGTAGCTCTATCTAGGACATTGAGCACTTTTCTCCCGGACAACGCCGAGTACTTTGATAATCAAGGACGCCTCCTGGGGACTACTGAAATCACTTAGGTATCCTCTCTCCTTCTGATCTGCGAAATAGTCTAAAGGGGAACGAAGATGGCGTTAAAATATTTTCCAAAACCTATCACTAGAGTAGCTCTATCTAGGACATTATGCACTTTTCTTCCGGACAACGCCGAGTACTTTGATAATCAAGGAGGCCTCCTGGGGACTACTGAAATGACTGAGGTATCCTCTCTCCTTCTGATCTGTGAAATAGTCCAAAGGGGGACGAAGACGGCGTTAAAATATTTTCCAAACCTATCACTACAGTAGCTCTATCTAGGATATTGAGCACTTTTCTCCCGGACAACGCCGAGTATTTCAAAATCACAGAGGCCTCCTGAGCACTACTGAAATAACTCTTATCGATTACCCCATCCTTTTCAGCGTAGATGCTGTTAAAATATTATCCAAACCTATCACTACAGTTGCTCTATCTAGGACATTGAGCACTTTTCTCCCGGACAACGCCGAGTACTTTGATAATCAAGGAGGCTTCCTGGGGACTACTGAAATGACTTAGGTATCCTCTCTCCTTCTGATCTGCGAAATAGTCCAAAGGGTAACGAAGACGGCGTTAAAATATTTTCCAAACCTATCACTACAGTAGCTCTATCTAGGATATTGAGCACTTTTCTCCCGGACAACGCCGAGTATTTCAAAATCAAAGAGGCCTCCTGAGCACTACTGAAATAACTCTTATCGATTACCCCATCCTTTTCAGCGTAGATGCTGTTAAAATATTATCCAAACCTATCACTACAGTAGCTCTATCTAGGACATTGAGCACTTTTTTCCCGGACAACGCCGAGTACTTTGAAAATCAAAGAGGCCTCCTGGGGACTACTGAAATCAGTTAGGTATCCTCCCTCCTTTTATTTGCAAAATTGTCCAAAGGGAGACGAAGATGGCGTTAAAATATTTTCTAAACCTATCACTACAGTAGCTCTATCTAGGATATTGAGCACTTTTCTCCCGGACAACGCCGAGTACTTTGAAAATCGAGGAGGCTTTATGAGCACTCCTGAAATCCCTTAGGTATCCTCTCTCTTTCTGATCTGCAAAATAGTCCCAAGGGGAACGAAGATGGCGTTAAAATATTTTCCAAACCTATCACTACAGTAGCTCTATCTAGGACATTGAGCACTTTTCTCCCGGACAACGCCGAGTACTTTGATAATCAAGGAGGCCTCCTGGGGACTACTGATATCACTTAGGTATCCTCTCTTCTTCTGATCTACGAAATAGTCCAAAGGGGAACGAAGATGGCGTTAAAATATTTTCCAAACCTATCACTACAGTAGCCCTATCTAGGATATTGAGCACTTTTCTCCCGGACAACGCCGAGTACTTTGAAAATCGAGAAGGCTTCATGAACACCCATGAAATCCCTTAGGTATCCTCTCTCCTTCTGATCTGCGAAATAGTCCAAAGGAGAACGAAGATGACGTTAAAATATTTTCCAAAACCTATCACTACAGTAGCTCTATCTAGGACATTGAGCACTTTTCTCCCGGACAACGCCGAGTACTTTGATAATCAAGGAGGCCTCCTGGGGACTACTGAAATCACTTAGGTATCCTCTCTCTTTCTGATCTGCGAAATAGTCCAAAGGGAAACGAAGATGGCGTTAAAATATTTTCCAAACGTATCACTACAGTAGCTCTATCTAGGATATTGAGCACTTTTTTCCCGGACAACGCCGAGTATTTCAAAATCAAAGAGGCCTCCTGAGCACTACTGAAATAACTCTTATCGATTACCCCATCCTTTTCAGCGTAGATGCTGTTAAAATATTATCCAAACCTATCACTACAGTAGCTCTATCTAGGACATTGAGCACTTTTTTCCCGGACAACGCCGAGTACTTTGAAAATCAAAGAGGCCTCCTGGGGACTACTGAAATCAGTTAGGTATCCTCCCTCCTTTTCAGCTGCAAAATTGTCCAAAGGGAAACAGAGATGGCGTTAAAATATTATCCAAACCTATCACTACAGTAGCTCTATCTAGGACATTGAGCACTTTTCTCCCGGACAACGCCGAGTACTTTGATAATCAAGGACGCCTCCTGGGGACTACTGAAATCACTTAGGTATCCTCTCTCCTTCTGATCTGCGAAATAATCCAAAGGTGAACGAAGATGGCGTTAAAATATTTTCAAAACCTATCACTACAGTAGCTCTATCTAGGACATTGAGCACTTTTCTCCCGGACAACGCCGAGTACTTTGAAAATCGAGGAGGCTTCATGAGCACTCCTGAAATCCCTTAGGTATCCTCTTTCCTTCTGATCTGCGAAATAGTCCAAAGGGGAACGAAGACAGCGTTAAAATATTTTCCAAAACTATCACTACAGTAGCTCTATCTAGGACATTGAGCACTTTTCTCCCGGACAACGCCGAGTACTTTGATAATCAAGGAGGCCTCCTGGGGACTACTGAAATCACTTAGGTATCCTCTCTCCTTCTGATCTGCGAAATAGTCTAAAGGGGAACGAAGATGGCGTTAAAATATTTTCCAAAACCTATCACTAGAGTAGCTCTATCTAGGACATTGAGCACTTTTCTCCCGGACAACGCCGAGTACTTTGATAATCAAGGAGGCCTCCTGGGGACTACTGAAATGACTTAGGCATCCTCTCTCCTTCTGATCTGTGAAATAGTCCAAAGGGGAACGAAGACGGCGTTAAAATATTTTCCAAACCTATCACTACAGTAGCTCTATCTAGGATATTGAGCACTTTTCTCCCGGACAACGCCGAGTATTTCAAAATCAAAGAGGCCTCCTGTGCACTACTGAAATAACTCTTATCGATTACCCCATCCTTTTCAGCGTAGATGCTGTTAAAATATTATCCAAACCTATCACTACAGTTGCTCTATCTAGGACATTGAGCACTTTTCTCCCGGACAACGCCGAGTACTTTGATAATCAAGGAGGCTTCCTGGGGACTACTGAAATGACTTAGGTATCCTCTCTCCTTCTGATCTGCGAAATAGTCCAAAGGGTAACGAAGACTGCGTTAAAATATTATCCAAACCTATCACTACAGTAGCTCTATCTAGGACATTGAGCACTTTTTTCCCGGACAACGCCGAGTACTTTGAAAATCAAAGAGGCCTCCTGGGGACTACTGAAATCAGTTAGGTATCCTCCCCTCTTTTTCAGCTGCAAAATTGTCCAAAGGGAAACAGAGATGGCGTTTAAATATTTTCTAAACCTATCACTACAATAGCTCTATCTAGGATATTGAGCACTTTTCTCCCGGACAACGCCGAGTACTTAGAAAATCGAGGAGGCTTTATGAGCACTCCTGAAATCCCTTAGGTATCCTCTCTCCTTCTGATCTTCGAAATAGTCCAAAGGGAAACGAAGATGGCGTTAAAATATTATCCAAACCTATCACTACAGTAGCTCTATCTAGGACATTGAGCACTTTTATCCCGGACAACGCCGAGTACTTTGATAATCGAGGAAGCCTCCTGGGGACAACTGAAATCAGTTAGGTATCCTTCCTCTTTTTCATCTGCAAAATTGTCCAAAGGGAGACGAAGATGGCGTTAAAATATTTTCTAAACCTATCACTACAGTAGCTCTATCTAGGATATTGAGCACTTTTCTCCCGGACAACGCCGAGTACTTTGAAAATCGAGGAGGCTTCATGAGCACTCCTGAAATCCCTTAGGTATCCTCTCTCTTTCTGATCTGCGAAATAGTCCAAAGGGGAACGAAGATGGCGTTAAAATATTTTCCAAACCTATCACTACAGTAGCTCTATCTAGGATATTGAGCACTTTTCTCCCGGACAACGCCGAGTATTTCAAAATCAAAGAGGCCTCCTGGGGACTACTGAAATAACTCTTATCCATTACCCCATCCTTTTCAGCGTAGATTCTGTTAAAATATTATCCGAACCTATCACTACAATAGCTCTATCTAGGACATTGAGCACTTTTTTCCCGGACAACGCCGAGTACTTTGAAAATCAAAGAGGCCTCCTGGGGACTACTGAAATCAGTTAGGTATCATACCTCGTTTTGATCTGCAAAATTGTCCAAAGGGGAACGAAGATAGCGTTAAAATATTTTCTAAACCTATCACTACAGTAGCTCTATCTAGGATATTGAGCACTTTTCTCCCGGACAACGCCGAGTACTTTGAAAATCGAGGAGGCTTCATGAGCACTACTGAAATCCCTTAGGTATCCTCTCTCCTTCTGATCTGCCAAATTGTCCTGAGGCGCTCATACCGGCGAATGCCGACATTCCCCCTCTCAGATTTCGCCTGAGGCGCTCATACCGACGAATGCCGACATTCCCCCTTCCTGGATTTCGCCTGAGTCGCTCACACTTCAACACTGCTCAAAAAAGGAGTAGATAATGCATGGGATTAGGGCATCATGACAACGGAACCGATACGACCCTACCTCAACACTTCTCAAAAAAGGAGGAGATAATGCATTGGAATAGTGCATCATGACAACGGAACCGATACGACCCTACCTCAACACTTCTCAAAAAAGGAGGAGATAATGCATGGAATGAGGGCATCATGACAACGGAACCGATACGACCTTACCTCAACACTTCTCAAAAAAGGAGGAGGTAATTCATGGGATGAGCACATCTTGACAACGGAACCGATACTATTCTACATCTACACTTCTCAAAAAAGGAGGAGGTAATGCATGGGATCAGTGCATCATGACAACGGAACCGATACTACCCTACCTCTACACTTCTCAAAAAAGGAGGAGGTAATGCTCACACCGGCGAATACCGTAACCCCCCCCCCAATTTGGCCTGAAAGGAGGAGGTAATTCCTATCATGATAACAGAACGGCCACAGGGAGGGATGGGGGGGGGGGAATATTAGCGTCTATTAATAATTAAGAAAGAAAGTGTGAGAGGGAAAAATGACAGAAAGGAAAACTGCCACTCTCTGACGTCATGATGACCTGATATAACCGGACACAATTTAGAGCAAGACCGGGTACATCCGGCAAGGGATTATGGGACAGGTGAGGATGTGATTGAGCAACCCTTGTTTCACTACACACTCTTAACGTAGGATTCCTATGTTGTTATTGATGCAACCGGACAGAAGTTATTGGATGATCTGATACAACCGGACACAATTTAGGGCAAGACCGGGTACATCCGGCAAGGGATTATGGGATGTTTATAGTGACTCGGCATTTTTATCGGATTAGTACATAAATACATTAGATTATTTCGAATTTACTACATATTAACGTTGAAATTTCGTGAAAAATACGAAAAAACTGCTACCTTTTGTCGGAAAGTGGTCCGGTTGACTGTCAGCGAGTGAATCGATTTTCGCGATTTTTAGATATTTTACATCCGGGATTTGTGCGGTCCTGTAGATGTCAACTTTTTGACATGTCGTCGGGTAGTTTTTGAGGAGATACTGGACATACAAACAAACAAACAAACAAACAAACATACAAACAGACAACTGCCCTTTATATAAGAGACTAGCGGGGCTACCCGGCGTTGCTCGGGGTCATAAAAACATAATTGAAGAAAAATTGCGTATGTAACATCTTTATATTAAAACTTCTATTTCTCTCCTTCTCTCTCTATAGCTGTCTCTTTATCTTTCTACTTTTCTCTACCCTGGTCGCTACTTTTAAATTTTGCCTTTTGCGAAAGCTGTTTCTTCCCCACCATTTCATCCTACGTTTCACAGGGCAATAGTATGACTTATTTCTATAAAAAGTACCACCACTGTCTGCGCCTTCTATATAGGTACTTATAACCGCCCCGGTGTTCATACTATATATTTTGAATCCCCTCATGATATCCTTCATCATTTTAACTCCCCTCGTTATATTCATCATTTTCGATCTCCTCATACTATTAATAATTTTCAATCCCCTCATAATATTCTTCATCATTTTCAATCTCCTCATACTATTAATCATTTTCAATCCCCTCATAATATTCTTGCTCATTTTCAATCCTCTCGTAATATTCCTCATCATTTTCAATCCGCTCATGATATTCTTAATAATTTTCAATCCTCTCATGATATTCTTCATTTTTTCAATCCTCTCATGATATTCTTCATTATTTTTAATCCCCTCATGATATTCTTCATCATTTTCAATCCCCTCATGATATTATTCATCATTTTAAATCCCCTCATGGTATTCTTCATCATTTCCAATCCTGTCAGTCTATTCTTCATCATTTTCAATCCTGTCAGTCTATTCTTCATCATTTTCAATCCTCTCATGACATTCTTCATCCTTTTCAATCCTCTCATGATAGTCTTCATCATTTTCAATCCCCTCATGATAGTCTTCATCATTTTCAAACCTCTCATGATAGTCTTCATCATTTTCAAACCTCTCGTGATAGTCTTCATCATTTTCAAACCTCTCACGATAGTCTTCATCATTTTCAAACCTCTCATGATAGTCTTCATCATTTTCAAACCTCTCATGATAGTTTTCATCATTTTCAAACCTCTCATGATAGTCTTCATCATTTTCAATCCTCTCATGAAAGTCTTCATCCTTTTCAATCCTCTCATGAAAGTCTTCATCCTTTTCAATCCTCTCATGAAAGTCTTCATCCTTTTCAATCCTCTCATGATAGTCTTTATCATAGCTCTATATAGGATATTGAGCACTTTTCTCCCGGACAACGCCGAGTACTTTGAAAATCAAGGAGGCCTCATGAGCACTACTGAAATCACTTACGTATCCTCTCTCCTTCTGATCTGCGAAATAGTCCAAAGGGGAACAAAGATGGCGTTAAAATATTTTCCAAACCTATCACTACAGTAGCTCTATCTAAGAAATTGAGCACTTTTCTCCCGGACAACGCCGAGTACTTTAATAATAAAGGAGGCCTCCTGAGGACTACTGAAATCACTTAGGTATCCTCTCTCTTACTGATCTGCGAAATAGTCCAAAGGGAAACAAAGATGGCGTTAAAATATTATCCAAACCTATCATTACAGTAGCTCTATATAGGACATTGAGCACTTTTTTTCCCGGACAACGCCGAGTACTTTGAAAATCAAAGAGGCCTCCTGAGCACTACTGAAATAACTCTTATCGATTCCCCATCCTTTTCAGCGTAGATTCTGTTAAAATATTATCCAAACCTATCACTACAGTAGCTCTATCTAGGACATTGAGCACTTTTTTCCCGGACAACGCCGAGTACTTTGAAAATCGAGGAGGCTTCATGAGCACTACTGAAATCCCTTAGGTATCCTCTCTCCTTCTGATCTTCGAAATAGTCCAAAGGGAAACGAAGATGGCGTTAAAATATTATCCAAACCTATCACTACAGTAGCTCTATCTAGGACATTGAGCACTTTTATCCCGGACAACGCCGAGTACTTTGATAATCAAGGAGGCCTCCTGGGGACTACTGATATCACTTAGGTATCCTCTCTCCTTCTGATCTTCGTAATAGTTGAAAGGGGAACGAAGATGGCGTTAAAATATTTTCCAAACCTATCACTACAGAAGCTCTATCTAGGATATTTAGCACTTTTCTCCCGGACAACGCCGAGTACTTTGAAAATCGAGGAGGCTTCATGAACACCCATGAAATCCCTTAGGTATCCTCTCTCCTTCTTATCTGCGAAATAGTCCAAAGAGAAACGAAGATGGCGTTAAAATATTTTCCAAAACCTATCACTACAGTAGCTCTATCTAGGACATTGAGCACTTTTCTCCCGGACAACGCCGAGTACTTTGATAATCAAGGAGGCCCTCTGGGGACTACTGAAATCACTTAGGTATCCTCTCTCCTTCTGATATGCGAAATAGTCCAAGGAGGAACTAAGATGGCGTTAAAATATTTTCAAAACCTATCACAACAGTAGCTCTATCTAGGATATTGAGCACTTTTCTCCCGGACAACGCCGAGTATTTCAAAATCAAATAGGCCTCCTGAGCACTACTGAAATAACTCTTATCGATTACCCCATCCTTTTCAGCGTAGATGCTGTTAAAATATTATCCAAACCTATCACTACAGTAGCTCTATCTAGGACATTGAGCACTTTTTTCCCGGACAACGCCGAGTACTTTGAAAATCGAGGAGGCTTTATGAACACCCATGAAATCCCTTAGGTATCCTCTCTCCTTCTGATCTGCGAAATAGTCCAAAGGGGAACGAAGATGGCGTTAAAATATTTTCCAAAACCTATCACTACAGTAGCTCTATCTAGGACATTGAGCACTTTTATCCCGGACAACGCCGAGTACTTTGATAATCAAGGAGGCCTCCTGGGGACTACTGATATCACTTAGGTATCCTCTCTCCTTCTGATCTGCGAAATAGTCCAAAGGGGAACGAAGATGGCGTTAAAATATTTTCCAAACCAATCACTACAGTAGCTCTATCTAGGATATTGAGCACTTTTCTCCCGGACAACGCCGAGTACTTTGAAAATCGAGAAGGCTTCATGAACACCCATGAAATCCCTTAGGTATCCTCTCTCCTTCTGATCTGTGAAATAGTCCAAAGGGGAACGAAGATGGCGTTAAAATATTTTCCAAACCTATCACTACAGTAGCTCTATCTAGGACATTGAGCACTTTTCTCCCGGACAACGCCGAGTACTTTGATAATCAAGGAGGCCTCCTGGGGACTACTGAAATCACGTAGGTATCCTCTCTCCTTCTGATCTGCGAAATAGTCCAAAGGGGAACGAAGATGGCGTTAAAATATTTCCAAACCTATCACTACAGTAGCTCTATCTAGAATATTGAGCACATTTCTCCCGGACAACGCCGAGTACTTTGATAATCAAGTAGTCCTCCTGGGGACTACTGAAATCACTTAGGTATCCTCTCTCCTTCTGATCTGCGAAATAGTCCCAAGGGAAACGAAGATGGCGTTAAAATATTTTCCAAACCTATCACTACAGTAGCTCTATCTAGGATATTGAGCACTTTTCTCCCGGACAACGCCGAGTATTTCAAAATCAAAGAGGCCTCCTGAGCACTACTGAAATAACTCTTATCGATTACCCCATCCTTTTCAGCGTAGATGCTGTTAAAATATTATCCAAACCTATCACTACAGTTGCTCTATCTAGGACATTGAGCACTTTTCTCCCGGACAACGCCGAGTACTTTGATAATCAAGGAGGCTTCCTGGGGACTACTGAAATGACTTAGGTATCCTCTCTCCTGATCTGCGAAATAGTCCAAAGGGTAACAGAGACGGCGTTAAAATATTTTCCAAACCTATCACTACAGTAGCTCTATCTAGGATATTGAGCACTTTTCTCCCGGACAACGCCGAGTATTTCAAAATCAAAGAGGCCTCCTGAGCACTACTGAAATAACTCTTATCGATTACCCCATCCTTTGCAGCGTAGATGCTGTTAAAATATTATCCAAACCTATCACTACAGTAGCTCTATCTAGGACATTGAGCACTTTTTTCTCGGACAACGCCGAGTACTTTGAAAATCAAAGAGGCCTCCTGGGGACTACTGAAATCAGTTAGGTATCCTCCCTCCTTTTCATCTGCAAAATTGTCCAAAGGGAGACGAAGATGGCGTTAAAATATTTTCTAAACCTATCAGTACAGTAGCTCTATCTAGGATATTGAGCACTTTTCTCCCGGACAACGCCGAGTACTTTGAAAATCGAGGAGGCTTTATGAGCACTCCTGAAATCCCTTAGGTATCCTCTCTCCTTCTGATCTGCGAAATAGTCCAAAGGGGAACGAAGATGGCGTTAAAATATTTTCCAAACCTATCACTACAGTAGCTCTATCTAGGACATTGAGCACTTTTCTCCCGGACAACGCCGAGTACTTTGATAATCAAGGAGGCCTCCTGGGGACTACTGATATCACTTAGGTATCCTCTCTCCTTCTGATCTGCGAAATAGTCCAAAGGGGAACGAAGATGGCGTTAAAATATTTTCCAAACCTATCACTACAGTAGCTCTATCTAGGATATTGAGCACTTTTCTCCCGGACAACGCCGAGTACTTTGAAAATCGAGAAGGCTTCATGAACACCCATGAAATCACTTTGGTATCCTCTCTCCTTCTGATCTGCGAAATAGTCCAAAGGAGAACGAAGATGGCGTTAAAATATTTTCCAAAACCTATGACTACAGTAGCTCTATCTAGGACATTGACCACTTTTCTCCCGGACAACGCCGAGTACTTTGATAATCAAAGAGGCCTCCTGGGGACTACTGAAATCACTTAGGTATCCTCTCTCCTTCTGATCTGCGAAATAGTCCAAAGGGAAACGAAGATGGCGTTAAAATATTTTCCAAACCTATCACTACAGTAGCTCTATCTAGGATATGTAGCACTTTTTTCCCGGACAACGCCGAGTATTTCAAAATCAATAAGGCCTCCTGAGCACTACTGAAATAACTCTTATCGATTACCCCATCCTTTTTAGCGTAGATGCTGTTAAAATATTATCCAAACCTATCACTACAGTAGCTCTATCTAGGACATTGAGCACTTTTTTCCCGGACAACGCCGAGTACTTTGAAAATCAAAGAGGCCTCCTGGGGCCTACTAAAATCAGTTAGGTATCCTCCCTCCTTTTCAGCTGCAAAATTGTCCAAAGGGAAACAGAGATGGCGTTAAAATATTTTCTAAACCTATCACTACAGTAGCTCTATCTAGGATATTGAGCACTTTTCTCCGGGACAACGCCGAGTACTTTGAAAATCGAGGAGGCTTCATGAGCACTCCTGAAATCCCTTAGGTATCCTCTCTCCTTTTGATCTTCGAAATAGTCCAAAGGGAAACGAAGATGGCGTTAAAATATTATCCAAACCTATCACTACAGTAGCTCTATCTAGGACATTGAGCACTTTTATCCCGGACAACGCCGAGTACTTTGATAATCAAGGAAGCCTTCTGGGGACTACTGAAATCACTTAGGTATCCTCTCTCCTTCTGATCTGCGAAATAGTCCAAAGGTGAACGAAGATGGCGTTAAAATATTTTTCAAACAAATCACTACAGTAGCTCTATCTAGGATATTGAGTACTTTTCTCCCGGACAACGCCGAGTACTTTGAAAATCGAGGAGGCTTCATGAACACCCATGAAATCCCTCAGGTATCCTCTCTCCTTCTGATCTGCGAAATAGTCCAAAGGGGAACGAAGATGGCGTTAAAATATTTTCCAAAACCTATCACTACAGTAGCTCTATCTAGGACATTGAGCACTTTTCTCCCGGACAACGCCGAGTACTTTGAAAATCGAGGAGGCTTTATGAGCACTCCTGAAATCCCTTAGGTATCCTCTCTCCTTCTGATCTGCGAAATAGTCCAAAGGGGAACGAAGATGGCGTTAAAATATTTTCCAAACCTATCACTACAGTAGCTCTATCTAGGACATTGAGCACTTTTCTCCCGGACAACGCCGAGTACTTTGATAATCAAGGAGGCCTCCTGGGGACTACTGATATCACTTAGGTATCCTCTCTCCTTCTGATCTGCGAAATAGTCCAAAGGGGAACGAAGATGGCGTTAAAATATTTTCCAAACCTATCACTACAGAAGCTCTATCTAGGATATTGAGCACTTTTCTCCCGGACAACGCCAAGTACTTTGAAAATCGAGAAGGCTTCATGAACACCCATGAAATCCCTTAGGTATCCTCCCTCCTTTTCATCTGCAAAATTGTCCAAAGGGGAACGAAGATTGCGTTAAAATATTTTCTAAACCTATCACTACAGTAGCTCTATCTAGGATATTGAGCACTTTTTTCCCGGACAACGCCGAGTACTTTGAAAATCAAAGAGGCCTCCTGGGGACTACTGAAATCAGTTAGGTATCCTTCCTCCTTTTCATCTGCAAAATTGTCCAAAGGGGAACGAAGATGGCGTTAAAATATTTTCTAAACCTATCACTACAGTAGCTCTATCTAGGATATTGAGCACTTTTCTCCCGGACAACGCCGAGTACTTTGAAAATCGAGGAGGCTTCATGAGCACTACTGAAATCCCTTAGGTATCCTCTCTCCTTCTGATCTGCGAAATAGTCCAAAGGGGAACGGAGATGGCGTTAAAATATTTTCAAAACCTATCACTACAGTAGCTCTATCTAAGATATTGAGCACTTTTATCCCGGACAACGCCGAGTATTTCAAAATCAAAGAGGCCTCCTGGAGACTACTGAAATAACTCTTATCCATTCCCCCATCCTTTTCAGCGTAGATTCTGTTAAAATATTATCCGAACCTATCACTACAGTAGCTCTATCTAGGACATTGAGCACTTTTTTCCCGGACAACGCCGAGTACTTTGAAAATCAAAGAGGCCTCCTGGGGACTACTGAAATCAGTTAGGTATCCTCCCTCGTTTTCATCTGCAAAATTGTCCAAAGAGGAACGAAGATGGCGTTAAAATATTTTCTAAACCTATCACTACAGTAGCTCTATCTAGGATATTGAGCACTTTTCTCCCGGACAACGCCGAGTACTTTGAAAATCGAGGAGGCTTCATGAGCACTACTGAAATCTTTTAGGTATCCTCTCTCCTTTTGATCTGCCAAATAGTCCTGAGGCGCTCATACCGGCGAATGCCGACATTCCCCCTCCCCAGATTTCGCCTGAGGCGCTCATACCGACGAATGCCGACATTCCCCCTCCCCGGATTTCGCCTGAGTTGCTCACACTTCAACACTGCTCAAAAAAGGAGTAGATAATGGATGGGATGAGGGCATCATGACAACGGACCCGATACGACCCTACCTCAACACTTCTCAAAAAAGGAGGAGATAATGCATGGGATGAGGGCATCATGACAACGGAACCGATACGACCCTACCTCAACACTTCTCAAAAAAGGAGGAGATAATGCATGGGAATAGGTCATCATGACAACGGAACCGATACGACCCTACCTCAACACTTCTCAAAAAAGGAGGAGATAATGCATGGGATGAGGGCATCATGACAACGGAACCGATACGACCCTACCTCAACACTTCTCAAAAAAGGAGGAGGTAATTCATGGGATGAGCACATGCTGACAACGGAACCGATACTATTCTACATCTACACTTCTCAAAAAAGGAAGAGGTAATGCATGGGATCAGTGCATCATGACAACGGAACCGATACTACCCTACCTCTACACTTCTCAAAAAAGGAGGAGGTAATGCTCACACCGGCGAATACCGTAACCCCCCCCTAATTTGGCCTGAAAGGAGGAGGTAATTCCTATCATGATAACAGAACGGCCACAGGGAGGGAGGGGGGGAGGAATATTATCGTCTATTAATAATTAAGAAAGAAAGTGTGAGAGGGAAAAATGACAGAAAGGAAAACTGCCACTCTCTGACGTCATGATGACCTGATATAACCGGACACAATTTAGAGCAAGACCGGGTACATCCGGCAAGGGATTATGGGACAGGTTAGGATGTGATTGAGCAACCCTTGTTTCACTACAAACTCTTAACGTAGGATTCCTATGTTGTTATTGATGCAACCGGACAGAAGTTATTGGATGATCTGATACAACCGGACACAATTTAGGGCAAGACCGGGTACATCCGGCAAGGGATTATGGGATGTTTATAGTGATTCGGCATTTTTATCGGATTAGTACATAAATACATTAGAATATTTCGAATTTACTACATATTAACGTTGAAATTTCGTGTAAAATACGAAAATACTGCTACCTTTTGTCGGAAAGTGGTCCGGTAGACTGTCAGTGAGTCAATCGATTTTCGCGATTTTTAGATATTTTACATCCGGGATTTGTGCGGTCCTGTAGATGTCAACTTTTTGACATGTCGTCGGGTAGTTTTTGAGGAGATACTGGACATACAAACAAACAAACAAACATACAAACAGACAACTGCCCTTTATATAAGAGACTAGCGGGGCTACCCGGCGTTGCTCGGGGTCATAAAAACATATATTTGAAGAAAGATCGTGTGTGTAACATCTTTATATTCAAACTTCTATGTCCGCCCCCTCTCTCTATAGCCGTCTCTTTATCTGCTACCTTTCTCTTTCCTGGTCGCCCCATTTCGCCGCTACTTTCTAATTTTGTCTTTTGCAAAAGCTGTTTCTTCCCCACCATTTCTCCTATTGCCCAGGGTAATAGTATGACATATTTCTATAAAAAGTAACACCTCTATCTGCGCCTTCTATATAGGTACTTATCTCCACCCCGGTGTTCATACTATATACGTATCTATCATCACCCCGGTGCGCATACTATATACGTACCTATCGCCGCCCCAGTGCACATACTATATACGTACCTATCGCCGCCCCGGTGCAGTATATTATTTAAGTACCTATCGCCGCCCCGTTGCGAATGCTAAATAGTACCTATCGTTGCCCCGGTGTGAATGCTAAATACATACCTATTGCGCCCCGGTGTGCATGCTACATAAGTACCTATCGCTGCCCTAGTGCGAATACTAAAGACATACCAATTGCGCCCCGGTGTGCATGCTACATAAGTACCTATCGCTGCCCTAGTGCGAATAATTAATATGTACATATTGCCGCTTTGGTGTGAATGCTAAATACGTACCTATAGCCGCCCTGGTGCGAATGCTAAATAGTACCTATAGCCGCCCCAGTGCGAATGCTAAATACGTACCTATCACCATTACGGTGCGAATGCGAAATACATACCTTTCGCCGCCCCGGTGCGCGTGCAATATATGTACTGATCGCCGCCGCAGAGCGCATGCTATGTACATACTTATTGCTGCCCATGTGTACATGCTATATACGTAGCTATCGCCACCCCTGAATTCTGAATACGTACCTATCGCCGCCCTGGTGTGGGAGCTAAATACGTACATATCGCTGCCCCGGTGCGAATGCTAAATACATACCTATCGCCGCCCCGGTGCGAATGCTAAATACATACATATCGCTGCCCCGGTGTGAATGCTAAATACATACCTATCGCCGCCCCGGCGTGAATTCTAAATACGTATCTATCGCCGCCCCGGTGTGAATTTTAAATATGTACCTTTCGCCGCCCAGTGTGAATTTTAAATATGTACCTTTCGCCGCCCCTGTGTGGAAGCTAAATACGTACATATCGCCGCCCCTAAATTTGGGCAGACCCTAAAAAATTTGGCCTGACCCCTAAAATTTTCCCCGTCCCCTAAATCTCTCCAGCCCCTAATTTTTCACTCTCCCCCAACCATGAGATATGTTTTGAGTTCAAAACCAAAAAAAAACAAAAAAATTTGGCCTGACCCCTAAAAAGTTCGTCCTACCCCTAAAATTTTCCCCGACCCCTAAATCTCTCCAGCCCCCTTATTTTTCACTCTCCCTCAACCATGAGAAATATTTTGACTTCAAAACAAAATAAAAAAAAAAAAATTTGGCCTGACCCCTAAAAATTTCGTCCTGACCCCTAAAATTTTCCCCGGCCCCTTAATCTCTCCAGCCCCCTAATTTTTAACTCTCCCCCAACCATAAGATATATTTTGAGTTCAAAACCAAAAAAAACAAAAAAATTTGGCCTGACCCCTTAAAAGTTCGTCCTGACCCCTAAAATTTTCCCCGACCCGTAAATCTCTCCAGCCCCCTAATTTTTCACTCTCCCCCAACCCTGAGAAATATTTTGACTTCAAAACAAAAAAAAACAAAAAAATTTGGCCTGACCCCTAAAAAGTTCGTCCTGACCCCTAAAATTTTCCCCGACCCCTAAATCTCTCAAGCCCCTAATTTTTCACTCTCCCCCAACCATGAGATATATTTTGACTTCAAAACAAAAAAAAACAAAAAAATTTGGCCTGACCCCTAAACAGTTCGTCCTGACCCCTAAAATTTTCCCCGACCCCTAAATCTCTCCAGCCCCTAATTTTTCACTCTCCCCCAACCATGAGATATATTTTGACTTCAAAACCAAAAAAAAGAAAAAAATTTAGCCTGACCCCTAAAAAGTTCGTCCTGACCCCTAAAAAGTTCGTCTTGACCCCTAAAATTTTCCCCGACCCCTAAATCTCTCCAGCCCCTTAATTTTTCACTCTCCCCAACCATGAGATATATTTTGACTTCAAAACAAAAAAAAACAAAAAAAATTTGGCCTGACCCCTAAAAAGTTCGTCCTGACCCCTAAAATTTTCCCCGACCCCTAAATCTCTCCAGCCCCCTAATTTTTCACTCTCCCCCAACCCTGAGAAATATTTTGACTTCAAAACAAAAAAACCAAAAAAATTTGGCCTGACCCCTAAAAAGTTCGTCCTGACCCCTAAAATTTTCCCCGACCCCTAAATCTCTCCAGCCCCTAATTTTTCACTCTCCCCCAACCATGAGATATATTTTGACTTCAAAACCAAAAAAAGAAAAAAATTTGGCCTGACCCCTAAAAAGATCGTCCTGACCCCTAAAAAGTTCGTCCTGACCCCTAAAATTTTCCCCGACCCCTAAATCTCTCCAGCCCCTTATTTTTTCACTCTCCCCCAACCATGAGATATATTTTGAGTTCAAAACCAAAAAAAAAAAAAAAATTGGGCCTGACCCCTAAAAAGTTCGTCCTGACCCCTAAAATGTTCCCCGACCCCTAAATCTCTCCAGCCCCCTAATTTTTCACTCTCCCCCAACCATGAGAAATATTTTGACTTCAAAACAAAAAAAAACAAAAAAATTTGGCCTGACCCCTAAAAATTTCGTCCTGACCCCTAAAATTTTCCCGGACCCCTAAATCTCTCCAGCCCCCTAATTTTTCACTCTCCCCCAACCATGAGATATATTTTGACTTCAAAACAAAAAAAAACAAAAAAATTTGGCCTGACCCCTAAAAAGTTCGTCCTGACCCCTAAAATTTTCCCCGACCCCTAAATCTCTCCAGCCACCTAATTTTTCACTCTCCCCCAACCCTGAGAAATATTTTGACTTCAAAACAAAAAAAAACAAAAAAATTTAGCCTGACCCCTAAAAATTTCGTCCTGACCCCTAAAATTTTCCCGGACCCCTAAATCTCTGCAGCCCCCTAATTTTTCACTCTCCCCCAACCATGAGATATATTTTGACTTCAAAACAAAAAAAAACAAAAAAATTTGGCCTGACCCCTAAAAAGTTCGTCCTGACCCCTAAAATTTTCTCCGACCCCTAAATCTTTCCAGACCCCTAATTTTTCACTCTCCCCCAACCATGAGATATATTTTGTGTTCAAAACCAAAAAAAACAAAAAAATTTGGCCTGACCCCTAAAAAGTTCGTCCTGACCCCTAAAATTTTCCCCGACCCCTAAATCTCTCAAGCCTCCTAATTTTTCACTCTCCCCCAACCATGAGATATATTTTGACTTCAAAACAAAAAAAAAGAAAAAAATTTGGCCTGACCCCTAAAAAGTTCGTCCTGACCCCTAAAATTTTCCCCGACCCCTAAATCTCTCCAGCCCCCTAATTTTTCACTCTCCCCCAACCCTGAGAAATATTTTGACTTCAAAACAAAAAAAAACAAAAAAATTTGGCCTGACCCCTAAAAAGTTCGTCCTGACCCCTAAAATTTTCCCCGACCCCTAAATCTCTCCAGCCCCCTAATTTTTCACTCTCCCCCAACCATGAGATATATTTTGACTTCAAAACAAAAAAAAACAAAAAAATTTGGCCTGACCCCTAAAAAGTTCGTCCTGACCCCTAAAATTTTCTCCGACCCTTAAATCTTTCCAGACCCCTAATTTTTCACTCTCCCCCAACCATGAGATATATTTTGAGTTCAAAACCAAAAAAAACAAAAAAATTTGGCCTGACCCCTTAAAAGTTCGTCCTGACCCCTAAAATTTTCCCCGACCCCTAAATCTCTCAAGCCTCCTAATTTTTCACTCTCCCCCAACCATGAGATATATTTTGACTTCAAAACAAAAAAAAAGAAAAAAATTTGGCCTGACCCCTAAAAAGTTCGTCCTGACCCCTAAAATTTTCCCCGACCCCTAAATCTCTCCAGCCCCCTAATTTTTCACTCTCCCCCAACCCTGAGAAATATTTTGACTTCAAAACAAAAAAAAACAAAAAAATTTGGCCTGACCCCTAAAAAGTTCGTCCTGACCCCTAAAATTTTCCCCGATCCCTAAATCTCTCCAGCCCCCTAATTTTTCACTCTCCCCCAACCATGAGATATATTTTGACTTCAAAACAAAAAAAAAACAAAATAATTTGGCCTGACCCCTAAAAAGTTCGTCCTGACCCCTAAAATTTTCTCCGACCCCTTAATCTTTCCAGACCCCTAATTTTTGACTCTCCCCCAACCATGAGATATATTTCGAGTTCAAAACCAAAAAAAACAAAAAAATTTGGCCTGACCCCTTAAAAGTTCGTCCTGACCCCTAAAATTTTCCCCGACCCCTAAATCTCTCCAGCCCCCTAATTTTTCACTCTCCCCAACCATGAGATATATTTTGACTTCAAAACAAAAAAAAACAAAAAAATTTGGCCTGACCCCTAAAAAGTTCGTCCTGACCCCTAAAATTTTCCCCGACCCCTAAATCTCTCCAGGCCCCTAATTTTTCACTCTCCCCCAACCATGAGAAATATTTTGACTTCAAAACAAAAACAAAGAAAAAGATTTGGCCTGACCCCTAAAAAGTTCGGCCTGACCCCTGAATCTCTCCAGCCCCTAATTTTTCACTCTCCCCCAACCCTGAGAAATATTTTGAGTTCAAAACAAAAGCATAATGGAGCATAATTATTTTTCTTCTTACTTTACTTACGTTATTTAACATGTATACAAATATTAGTGAAAACAATGGCAGAGCATAATTATTTTTCTTCTTACTTTACTTATTGAGACGTTATTTAATATGTATACAAATATTAGTGAAAACAGTGGTGGAGCATAATTATTTCTCTTACTTTATATATTGAGACGTTATTTAACATGTATACAAATATTAGTGAACACAATGGTGGAGCATAATTATTTCTCTACTTACTTTACTTATTGACACGTTATTTAACATGTATACAAATATAAGTGAAAACAATGGTGGAGCATAATTATTTTTCTTTTTACTTTACTTATTGACACGTTATTTAACATGTATACAAATATTAGTGAAAACAATGGCAGAGCATAATTATTTCTCTTCTTACTTTACTTATTGACACGTTATTTAACATTTATACAAATATTAGTGAAAACAGTGGTGGAGCATAATTATTTCTCTGCTTACTTTACTTATTGACACGTTATTTAACATGTATACAAATATTAGTGAAAACAGTGGTGGAGCATAATTATTTCTCTTCTTACTTTACTTATTGACACGTTATTTAACATGTATACAAATATTAGTGAAAACAATGGTGGAGCATAATTATTTCTCTTCTTACTTTACTTATTGACACGTTATTTAACATGTATACAAATATAAGTGAAAACAGTGGTGGAGCATAATTATTTCTCTTTTTACTTTACTTATTGAGACGTTATTTTATATGTATACAGATATTAGTGAAAACAATGGCGGAGCATAATTATTTCTCTTCTTACTTTACTTATTGAGACGTTATTTAATATGTATACAGATATTAGTGAAACCAATGGCGGAGCATAATTATTTCTCTTACTATTCTTATTGACACGTTATTTAACATGTATACAAATATTAGTGAAAACAGTGGTGGAGCATAATTTTTCTCTTCTTACTTTACTTATTGACACGTTATTTAACATGTATACAAATATTAGTGAAAACAGTGGTGGAGCATAATTATTTCTCTTCTTACTTTACTTATTGACACGTTATTTAACATGTATACAGATATAAGTGAAAACAATGATGGAGCATAATTATTTTTCTTCTTACTTTACTTATTGACACGTTATTTAACATGTATACAAATATTAGTGAAAACAATGGCGGAGCATAATTATTTCTCTTCTTACTTTATTTATTGACACGTTATTTAACATGTATACAAATATTAGTGAAAACAGTGGTGGAGCATAATTTTTCTCTTCTTACTTTACTTATTGACACGTTATTTAACATGTATACAAATATTAGTGAAAACAGTGGTGGAGCATCATTTTTCTCTTCTTACTTTACTTATTGACACGTTATTTAACATGTATACAAATATTAGTGAAAACAGTGGTGGAGCCTAATTATTTCTCTTCTTACTTTACTTATTGAGACGTTATTTTATATGTATACAGATATTAGTGAAAACAATGGCGGAGCATAATTATTTCTCTTCTTACTTTACTTATTGAGACGTTATTTAATATGTATACAGATATTAGTGAAAACAATGGCGGAGCATAATTATTTCTCTTACTATTCTTATTGAGACGTTATTTAATATGTATACAAATATAAGTGAAAACAATGGCGGAGCATAATTTTTCTCTTCTTACTTTACTTATTTAGACGTTATTTAATATGTATACAAATATTAGTGAAAACAATGGTGGAGCATAATTATTTATTACTTTAATTTTAATGATACTACACTAACTTCACACCTCTCAAAAAGAAGGAGGTAACACCTGGGAGGATGGTATCATGTCAAAAGAAGAAATGCGGTTAGAATTAAGCAACACTTGCTTCACTATAAACTCATATTCAAAAAATACCGTTATGGAATAAGCAACCCTTGCTTTACTATGGACTCATGTTCAAAAAAGTGCCGTTATGGATTAAGCAACACTTGCTTCAATATAAACTTATGTTTCGTTAGGATTAAGCAACCCTTGCTTCACTATAAACTCATGTTCAAAAAAGTGCTGTTAGGGATTTCCTCTGACGTCATTTCCTGTTAAAATCGTGACTTTGCATTATGCCGACAATCCCCCATCTCCAAATTTGGCCTGAGGCGCTCCACCGGCGAATGCCGACACTCGGCCTTACCCTAATTTGACCTGAAGCAGTCACACCGCCGCACTATCTCCACAACTCTCAACAAGGAGGAGGTAATGCCTAGGAGGGTGGTATCATAACAACAGAATGGGCGTAGGGAGGAAGGGAAGGTAGAAAGGGTGGGAGTGAGAGGGAAAGCAGGGTTGTAGTGTGAGGGATTTTCTTCCCTACACTCTTTTCCTCTGACGTCATTTCTTGTTAAAAGCGTGACTTTGCATATTTCTAAAATATATATATAATGAAAAATAACTGAAAAGCCCCCCCCCCCCCGATGAAATATGCCGCATGGACCCCTAAGACGTGGGTTTATAGATTCGGGAATACTCTCATCATCTTACTCTGTGAATTTTACATCAGAATACACTTTTATATGTTATGTATAAAAAATATGTTGAAGTAAAATAAATTTTGAAGAGAAAAAAAGATTCAAAACCTATAACGATGACGTCATATACCTATTACTGTGACGTCACGTGCACAAGAATAAGTTGGTTGAAAACAAAATTATTATTACATAATTACATTGGCTGATTTCCAAATTACTACTGAATAACATTAGAAAAGTTTGAAAAAACCAGACCCGCTACCAGAGACTGGCCCCGTTGACCCCCAGCAACATGTTTTTTTGTTGTAATTTTGAGATATTATGATCCCAGGTGTTGTACGGTGCTGAAGATATCAACTTTTTGACATGTCGCCGCGTAGTTTTTGAGGAGAAGCTGGACATACAAACAGACAGACAGACATACAGACAACTGGCCTTTATAGAGGAGACTAGCGGGGCTACCCGGCGTTGCTCGGGGTCATAAAAACATATATTTGAAGAAAGATCGTGTGTGTAACATCTTTATATTCAAACTTCTATGTCCGCCCCCTCTCTCTATAGCCGTCTCTTTATCTGCTACCTTTCTCTTCCCTTGTCGCCCCATTTCGCCGCTACTTTCTAATTTTGCCTTTTGCAAAAGCTGTTTCTTCCCCACCATTTCTCCTATTGCCCAGGGTAATAGTATGACATATTTCTATAAAAAGTAACACCTCTATCTGCGCCTTCTATATAGGTACTTATCTCCACCCCGGTGTTCATACTATATACGTATCTATCATCACCCCGGTGCGCATACTATATACGTACCTATCGCCGCCCCAATGCACATAATATATACGTACCTATCGCCGCCCCGGTGCAGATACTATTTAAGTACCTATCGCCGCCCCGTTGAGAATGCTAAATAGTACCTATCGTTGCCCCGGTGTGAATGCTAAATACATACCTATTGCGCCCCAGTGTGCATGCTACATAAGTACCTATCGCTGCCCTAGTGCGAATACTAAAGACATACCAATTGCGCCCCGGTGTGCATGCTACATAAGTACCTATCGCTGCCCTAGTGCGAATAATTAATATGTACATATTGCCGCTTTGGTGTGAATGCTAAATACGTACCTATCGCCGGCCCAGTGCGAATGCTACATACGTACCTATAGCCGCCCTGGTGCGAATGCTAAATACGTACCTATAGCCGCCACGGTGCGAATGCTAAATACGTACCTATCACCACCACGGTGCGAATGCGAAATACATACCTTTCGCCGCCCCGGTGCGCGTGCTATATATGTACTGATCGCCGCCGCAGAGCGCATGCTATGTACGTACTTATTGCTGCCCATGTGTACATGCTATATACGTAGCTATCGCACCCCTGAATTCTGAATACGTACCTATCGCCGCCCTGGTGTGGAAGCTAAATACGTACATATCGCCGCCCCGGTGCGAATGCTAAATACGTACCTATCGCCGCCCCGGTGTGAATTCTAAATACGTACCTATCGCCGCCCCGGTGCGGAAGCTAAATACGTACATATCGCCACCCCGGTGCGAATGCTAAATACATACCTATCGCCGCCCCGGTGTGAATGCTAAATACGTACCTATCGCCGCCCTGGTGTGAATTTTAAATATGTACCTTTCGCGGCCCCGGTGTGAATTTTTAATATGTACCTTTCGCCTCCCCTGTGCGCGTACTATATACGTACCTATCGCCGCCCCGGTGCGTGTGCTATATATGAACCGATCGCTGCCTCAGTGCGCATGCTAAATACATACTTATCACTGCCCCGGTGCGCATACTATATATGTACTTATTACCGCCAATGTGCACATGCTATATAAGTACCTATCACCACTGCTGAATGCTAAATAAGTACCTATCGCCGCCCCGGTGTGGAAGCTAAATACGTACATATCGCTGCCCCAAAATTTGGGCGGACCCCTAAAAAATTTAGCCTGACCCCTAAAATTTTCCCCGACTCCTAAATCTCTCCAGCACCTAATTTTTCACTCTCCCCCAACCATGAGAAATATTTTGACTTCAAAACAAAAAAAAACAAAAAAATTTGGCCTGACCCCTAAAAAGTTCGTCCTGACCCCTAAAATTTTCCCCGACCCTTAAATCTCTCCAGCCCCCTAATTTTTCACTCTCCCCTAACAATGAGAAATATTTTCAGTTCAAAACCAAAAAAAAGAAAAAAATTTGGCCTGACCCCTAAAATTTTCCCCGACCCCTAAATCTCTCCAGCCCCCCTAATTTTTCACTCTCCATAACCCTGAGATATATTTTGACTTCAAAACAAAAAAAAACAAAAAATTTGGCCTGACCCCTAAAAAAGTTCGTCCTGACCCCTAAAATTTTCCCCGACCCCTAAATCTCTCCATCCCCCTAATTTTTCACTCTCCCCCAACCCTGAGAAATATTTTCACTTCAAAACAAAAAAAAACAAAAAAATTTGGCCTGACCCCTAAAAAGTTCGTCGTGACCCCTAAAATTTTCACCGACCCCTAAATCTCTCCATCCCCCTAATTTTTCACTCTCCCCCAACCATGAGAAATATTTTCAGTTCAAAACCAAAAAAAAGAAAAAAAATTTGGCCTGACCCCTAAAAAGTTCGTCCTGACCCCTAAAATTTTCCCCGACCCCTAAATCTCTCCAGCCCCCTAATTTTTCACTCTCCCCCAACCATGAGATATATTTTGACTTCAAACAAAAAAAAACAAAAAAATTTGGCCTGACCCCTAAAAGTTCGTCCTGACCCCTAAAATTTTCCCGACCCCTGAATCTCTCCAGCCCCCTAATTTTTCACTCTCCCCCAACCATGAGAAATATTGAGTTCAAAACCAAAAAAAAAGAAAAAAATTTGGCCTGACCCCTAAAAAATTGGGCCTGACCCCTAAAATGTTCACCGACCCCTAAATCTCTCCAGCCCCCTAATTTTTCACTCTCCCCCAACCATGAGAAATATTTTGACTTCAAAACAAAAAAAAAACAAAAAAATTGGCCTGACCCCTAAAAAGTTCGTCCTGACCCCTAAAATTTTCCCCGACCCCTAAATCTCTCCCGACCCCCTAAATCTCTCCAGCCCCCTAATTTTTCACTCTCCCCAACCATGAGAAATATTTTGACTTCAAACAAAAAAAAACAAAAAAAATTGGCCTGACCCCTAAAAAGTTCGTCGTGACCCCTAAAATTTTCCCCGACCCCTAAATCTCTCCATCCCCCCTAATTTTTCACTCTCCCCCAACCATGAGATATATTTTGACTTCAAAACAAAAAAAAAACAAAAAAATTTGGCCTGACCCCTAAAAAGTTCGTCGTGACCCCTAAAATTTTCCCCGACCCCTAAATCTCTCCAGCCCCCTAATTTTTCACTCTCCCCCAACCATGAGAAATATTTTGAGTTCAAAACCAAAAAAAAAGAAAAAAATTTGGCCTGACCCCTAAAAAATTTGGCCTGACCCCTAAAATTTTCACCGACCCCTAAATCTCTCCATCCCCCTAATTTTTCACTCTCCCCCAACCCTGAGAAATATTTTCACTTCAAAACAAAAAAAAACAAAAAAAATTTGGCCTGACCCCTAAAAAGTTCGTCGTGACCCCTAAAATTTTCCCCGACCCTTAAATCTCTCCAGCCCCATAATTTTTCACTCTCCCCCAACCATGAGATATATTTTGACTTCAAAACAAAAAAAAAAACAAAAAAATTTTGCCTGACCCCTAAAAAGTTCCTCCTGACCCCTAAAATTTTCCCCGACCCCTCAATGTCTCCAGCGAAATATTTTGAGTTCAAAAAAAATGTTATTTAACATGTATACAAATATTAGTGAAAACAATGGCGGAGCATAATTATTTCTCTTCTTACTGTACTTATTGAGACGTTATTTAATATGTATGCAAATATTAGTGAAAACAATGGTGGAGCATAATTTTTTCTTCCTTTAAATTTACTGATTGAGACGTTATTTAATATGTATACAAATATTTGTGAAAACAATGGTGGAGCATAATTATATCTCTTTTTACTTTACTTATTGAGACGTTATTTAATATGTATACAAATATAGTGAAAAACAATGGCGGAGCATAATTTTTTTCTTCCTTTAAATTTACTGATTGAAACGTTATTTAATATGTATACAAATATTTGTGAAAACAATGGTGGAGCATAATTTTTCTCTTCTTACTTTACTTATTGAGACGTTATTTAATATGTATACAAATATAAGTGAAAACAATGGAGGAGCATAATAATTTCTCTTCTTACCTTACTTCTTGAGACGTTATTTAATATGTATACAAATATTAGTGAAAACAATGGTGGAGCATAATTATTTATTACACTAACTTCACACCTCTCAAAAGAAGGAGGTAATACCTGGGGAGGATGGTATCATGTCAACAGAAGAAATGCGGTTTGGATTAAGCAACCCTTGCTTCACTATAAACTCGTGTTCAAAAAAGTTTCCGTTAGGGATCCACTTTGACGTCATTTCCTGTTAAAATCGTGACTTTGCATTTATGCCGACAATCCCCCATCTCCAAATTTGGCATGAGGCGCTTCACCGGCGAATGCCGACACTCCCCCCCCCCCACTAATTTGACCTGAAGCAGTCACACCGCCGCTCTATCTCTACAACTCTAAAAAAGGGAGGAGGTAATGCCTAGGAGGGTGGTATCATAACAACAGAACGGGCGTAGGGGAGGAAAGGAAGGTAGAAGGGGTGGGAGTGAGAGGGAAAGAAGAGTTTTAGTGTGAGGGATTTTCTTCCCTACACTCTTTTCCTCTGACGTCATTTCCTGTTAAAAGCATGACGGTGCATTATTTCTCAAATTCTACATGATGTCATTGTTTTTTTCTCAAATTAGTACTAAACAACGTTGAAAATCGAGGAAAAAGGCAGTCGACCCTCGAAGAGTCCATTTTTTTTCCGGTTCTGAGATAGTATACGTCCCGGGGCTGGTTGGTCATAATGACGTCAACCGTGTGACTGTTTGTTGGGTACTCTCGGAGGAGTATCTGGACATACAAACAGACAAACAGACAGACATACAGACAACTGGCCTTTATATAATAGAAGATACAAATAAATGCACATTGGCCTTTATTATAGATACAAATAAATGCACATTGGTCTTTATTATAGATTTGCTTAATACCCCCCCCCCCCCAAGAACAGATTTGGCCTGATGCGCTCACACCGGCGAATGCTGACACTCTCTCCTCGCAACAGATACTACACTGTCTCCACCCTCTCAAAAAGGTGTGAGCGCCGGCGAATGCCGACACTCCCCCTCCCCAAATTTGGCCTGAGGGACTCACACCGGCGAATGCCGTCACCCCCCCCCCCCCCAATTTGACATGAAAGGAGGAGGTAATGCCTATCATGATAACGGAAGGGAGGGGGAGGAATATTAGCGTCTATTAAAAGGTTGTAGTGTGAGTGAATTTCTTCCCGCCACTTTGCATTATTTTTCAAATTATCTGCCACTCTCTGACGTCATGATATAACCGGACACAATTTAGAGCAAGACCGGGTACATCCGGCAAGGGATTATGGGACAGGTGCGGATGTGATTGAGCAACCCTTGTTTCACTACACACTCTTAACGTAGGATTACTATGTTGTTATTGATGCATCCGGACAGAAGTTATTGGATGATCTGATACAACCGGACACAATTTAGGACAAGACCGGGTACATCCGGCAAGGGATTATGGGATGTTTACAGTAACTCTGCATTTTTATCGGATTAGTACATAAATACATTAGATTATTTCGAATTTACTATCGAATTTGACCTCCTAGAACTGCACAGGACAAACCCATAGACCGACGGAATGAAGCCCCGAAGGCCAAGACGATACCAGTCTATGGGGTGCAGTATCCATCGAAACAGATACTACACTTTGATGTTAGCCAAAAGAAGTGAATTAATGTCATTTTCGGTAATGGCGTATGAAAGCTATGTTGAATTAGAGAAAAACGGCCTAGGGGAGTGTAAAATTCATTGTTGATATTCCAAACTTATATAAGAATTTGTTAAATAGTAGTATACAATGTTTTTTGAAAGAAAATCCTAGTTATTATTACTTGTTAATTTAATAATGTAATTTAAACAGTGTCTAGTGGATAGACCGCTGTTCAGGTGTAGATTGGTTATAAATACCCCAGTAAATAACGTCAGAATTTGAATTTGTTGGCCTTTTGGCTAAGATCAAAGTTTAGTATCTGTTCTCGGCATTTTTGCCTTGAGATAAAGTGTATTATCTAGTCCTATCCGATAGGTGTCGATCTTACACTGTCGAATCAAAAATCAGATTATCATTTTATTTTTGAATCCCTTTTCCTTTTGTTCACTTCCTCTCCCCTAAAGTACGGGCGTCACTCCTCCAAAGTTCGCCTTAGGCGCTGCCCTCCCCAAATTTTGCCTGAGTAATTACCTGAGGCGCACCACCGCCGAATGCCGACTCTCCCCATATTTGGCCTGAGGCGCTCACACCGGCTAATGCCGCAACTCCCCCTCCCCCAAATTCGGCCTCCCCATGCCGACACTACTCCCCAAATTCGGCCTGAGGAGCTCCTACCCGAATTTCGCCTGAGGCGCACCACCGCCGAATGCCGACACTCACCCTTCCCATATTTGGCCTGAGGCGCTCACACCGGCGAATGCCGCAACTTCCCCTCCACCAAATTTTGCCTCCCCAAATTTCGCCTGAGGCGCTCATACTGGCGAATGCCGACACTCCTTCCCAAATTCTGCGCCCCACCGGCGAATGCTGACACTCCTCTTCCCCAAATTTCGCCTGAGGCGCTAATACCGGCGAATGCCGACATTCCCCCTCCCCAAATTTTGCCTGAGGCGCCCCACCGCCGAATGCTGACCCTCCCCTCAAATTTCGCCTGAGCCGCTAACACCGGCGAATGCCGACACCCTCCACACCCACCCCAATTTTTAAATATGTATACAAAAAGAAGGAGGTAATACCTAGGAGGATGTTATCATGTCAACAGGAAAAAAACTCATGTTAAAAAAAGTGCCGTTATTGATTAAACAACACTTGTGTCACTTGTAAACGCATGTATCAAAAAGTGCCGTTAGTAATTCAGCAACCCTTGCTTCACTATGGACTCGTGTTCAAAAAAAGTGACACTCCTCCCCAAATTCGACCTGAGGCGCTCATACTGACGAATGCCGACACTCCTCCCCAAATTTCGCCTGAGGCGACCATACTTGCGTAACTCCTCCCCGAATTTTGCCTGAGGCGCCCCACCGGCAAATGCTGACCCTCCAAATTTCGCCTGATGCGCCCCACCGCCGAATGTCGATACCCCCCCCCTCCCCCAAATTTCTCCTGAGGCGCTCACACCGGCGAATGCCGACACCCCCCACACCCACCCCAATTTTTCAATATGTATACAATATGTATACAAATATTAGTGAAAACAATGGGGGAGCATACAAATATTATTGAAAACAGTGGGGGAGCATAATTATTTATTACTTTAATTTTACTGATACTACACTAACTTCACACCTCTCAAAAAGGAGGAGGTAATACCTAGGAGGATGTTATCATGTCAACAGAAAAAATGTGGTTAGGATTAAGCAACCCTTGCTTCACTATGAACTCATGTTAAAAAAAGTGCCGTTATTGATTAAACAACACTTGCGTCACTATAAACGCATGTATCAAAAAGTGCCGTTAGGAGTTACGCAACCCTTGCATCACTATGGACTTCATATGTTCAAAAAAGTGCCGTTAGTAAGTAAGCAACCCATGCTTGACTATGGACTCGTGTTCAAAGAAAGTGCCGTTTGTCATTAAGCAACACTTGCTTCACTATAAACTCATGTTCAAAAAAGAGCCGTTAGGGATTTCCTCTGACGTCATTTCCTGTTAAAATCATGACGGTGCATTATTTCATTGTTTTTTTCTCAAATTAGTACTAAACAACGTTGAAAATCGAGGAAAAAGGCACCCCCCCATTGGAGAAAAGTGCTCAGTCGAACCCCGAAGAGTCCATTTTTGTTTCCGGTTCTGAGATATTATACGACCCGGGGCTGGCCGGTCATAATGACGTCAACCGTGTGACTGTTTGTTGGGTCCTCTCGGAGGAGTTTCTGGACATACAAACAAACAGACAGACAGACAGACAGACATACAGACAACTGGCCTTTATATAATAGATAATTTTATTTACACAGACATGTACAAAATCGCAGAATTTTGTACATGTCTGTGTAAATAAAATTATCATATATATATATATATATATATATATATATATATATATATATATATATATATATATATATATATATATATATATATCTCTTATATAAAGGGCAGTTGTCTGTATGTATGTATGTCTGTATGTGAAGCTTCTCCTAAAAAACTAAGCGGCGACATGTCAAAAAGTGTATATCTTCAGCACCGTACATATCCTGGGATCATAATATCTCAAAATCGCAAATAACGATTCACTCGCTGACAGTCAACCGGACCACTTTCCGACAAAAGGTAGCAGTTTTTTCGTATTTTATTCGACTTTTTCAACGTTATTATGTACTAAATTTGAAATAATCTAATGTATTTATGTACTAATCCGATAAAAATGCAGAGTCATTGTAAACATCCCATAATCCCTTGCCGGATGTACCCGGTCTTGCCCTAAATTGTGTCCGGTTGTATCAGATCATCCAATAACTTCTGTCCGGATGCATCAATAACAACATAGGAATCCTACGTTAAGAGTGTGTAGTGAAACAAGGGTTGCTCAATCACATCCGCACCTGTCCCATAATCCCTTGCCGGATGTACCCGGTCTTGCCCTAAATTGTGTCCGGTTATATCAGGTCATCATGACGTCAGAGAGTGGCAGTTTTCCTTTCTGTCATTTTTCCCTCTCACACTTTCTTTCTTAATTATTAATAGACGCTAATATTCCTCCCCCCCTCCCTCCCTGTGGCCGTTCTGTTATCATGATAGGAATTACCTCCTCCTTTCAGGCCAAATTGGGGGGGGGGGCGTTACGGTATTCGCCGGTGTGAGCATTACCTCCTCCTTTTTTGAGAAGTGTAGAGGTAGGGTAGTATCGGTTCCGTTGTCATGATGCACTGATCCCATGCATTACCTCCTCCTTTTTTGAGAAGGGTAGATGTAGAATAGTATCGGTTCCGTTGTCATGATGTGCTCATCCCATGAATTACCTCCTCCTTTTTTGAGAAGTGTTGAGGTAGGGTCGTATCGGTTCCGTTGTCATGATGCCCTCATCCAATGCATTATCTCCTCCTTTTATGAGAAGTGTTGAGGTAGGGTCGTATCGGTTCCGTTGTCATGATGCACTATTCCCATGCATTATCTCCTCCTTTTTTGAGAAGTGTTGAGGTAGGGTCGTATCGGTTCCGTTGTCATGATGCCCTCATCCCATCCATTATCTACTCCTTTTTTGAGCAGTGTTGAAGTGTGAGCGCCTCAGGCGAAATCCGGGGAGGGGGAATGTCGGCATTCGTCGGTATGAGCGCCTCAGGCGTACTCTGGGAAGGGGGAATGTCGGCATTCGCCGGTAAGAGCGCCTCAGGACTATTTGGCAGATCAGAAGGAGAAAGGATACTCAAGGTACTCGGCGTTGTCCGGGAAAATAGTGCACAATGTCCTAGATAGAGCTACTGTAGTGATAGGTTTGGATAATATTTTAACAGCATCTACGCTGAAAAGGATGGGGGAATGGATAAGAGTTATTTCAGTAGTCCCCAGGAGGCCTCTTTGATTTTGAAATACTCGGCGTTGTCCGGGAGAAAAGTGCTCAATATCCTAGATAGAGCTACTGTAGTGATAGGTTTGGTAAATATTTTAACGCCATCTTCGTTCCCCTTTGGACTATTTCGCAGATCAGAAGGAGAGAGGATACCTAAGGGATTTCAGGAGTGCTCATGAAGCCACCTCGATTTTCAAAGTTTCAAAGTAATCGGCGTTGTCCGGGAGAAAAGTGCTCAATGTCCTAGATAGAGCTACTGTAGTGATAGGTTTGGATAATATTTTAACAGCATCTACGCTGAAAAGGATGGGGTAATCGATAAGAGTTATTTCAGTAGTGCTCAGGAGGCCTCTTTGATTTTAAATACTCGGCGTTGTCCGGGAGAAAAGTGCTCAATGTCCTAGATAGAGCTACTGTAGTGATAGGTTTGGAAAATATTTTAACGCCATCTTCGTTCCCCTTTGGACTATTTCGCAGACCAATGTGCATTTATTTGTATCTATAATAAAGACCAATGTGCATTTATTTGTATCTATAATAAAGACCAATGTGGCATTTATTTGCATCTATAATAAAGACCAATGTGCATTTATTTGTATATATAATAAAGACCAATGTGCATTTATTTGCATCTATAATAAAGGCCAATGTGCATTTATTTGTATCTATAATAAAGAGATTATTTTTAGGGGTCATGAAAAATTTTTTAGGGGTCCGGTCAAATTTTTTTTTTTCTTTTTTTGAACTTAAAGTAATTCTCAGGGTTGTGAGACAATGAAAAAAAAAGTTGGAGAGATTTAGGGGTCGGGGAAAATTTTAGGGGTCAGGACGAACTTTTTAGGGGTCAGGCCAAATTTTTTTGTTTTTTTTTGTTTTGAAGTCAAAATATATCTAATGGTTGTAAGAGAGTGAAAAATTAGGGGGCTGGAGAGATTTAGGGGTCGGGGAAAATTTTTAGGGGTCAAGACGAACTTTTTAGGGGTCAGGCCAAATTTTTTTGTTTTTTTTTGTTTTTTTTTTATTTGAAGTCAAAATATTTCTCAGGGTTGGGGGAGAGTGAAAAATTAGGGAGCTGGAGAGATTTAGGGGTCGGGGAAAATTTTAGGGGTCAGGACGAACTTTTTAGGGGTCAGGCCAAATTTTTTTGTTTTTTTTTGTTTTGAAGTCAAAATATTTCTCATGGTTGGAGGAGAGTGAAAAATTAGGGGGCTGGAGAGATTTAGGGGTCGGGGAAAATTTTAGGGGTCAGGACGAACTTTTTAGGGGTCAGGCCAAATTTTTTTTGTTTTTTTTTGTTTTTTTTTGTTTTGAAGTCAAAATATTTCTCAGGGTTGGGGGAGAGTGAAAAATTAGGGGGCTGGAGAGATTTAGGGGTCGGGGAAAATTTTAGGGGTCAGGACGAACTTTTTACGGGTCAGGCCAAATTTTTTTGTTTTTTTTTGTTTTGAAGTCAAAATATATCTCATGGTTGGGGGAGAGTGAAAAATTAGGGGGCTGGAGAGATTTAGGGGTCGGGGAAAATTTTAGGGGTCAGGACGAACTTTTTAGGGGTCAGGCCAAATTTTTTTGTTTTTTTTTGTTTTGAAGTCAAAATATTTCTCATGGTTGGAGGAGAGTGAAAAATTAGGGGGCTGGAGAGATTTAGGGGTCGGGGGAAATTTTAGGGGTCAGGACGAACTTTTTAGGGGTCAGGCCAAATTTTTTTGTTTTTCTTTGTTTTTTTTTGTTTTGAAGTCAAAATATTTCTCAGGGTTGGGGGAGAGTGAAAAATTAGGGGGCTGGAGAGATTTAAGGGTCGGGGAAAATTTTAGGGGTCAGGACGAACTTTTTAGGGGTCAGGCCAAATTTTTTTGTTTTTTTTTGTTTTGAAGTCAAAATATTCTTCATGGTTGGAGGAGAGTGAAAAATTAGGGGGCTGGAGAGATTTAGGGGTCGGGGAAAATTTTAGGGGTCAGGACAAACTTTTTAGGGGTCAGGCCAAATTTTTTTGTTTTTTTTTGTTTTGAAGTCAAAATATATCTCATGGTTGGGGGAGAGTGAAAAATTAGGGGGCTGGAGAGATTTAGGGGTCGGTGAAAATTTTAGGGGTCAGGACGAACTTTTTAGGGGTCAGGCCAAATTTTTTCGTTTTTTTTTTGTTTTGAAGTCAAAATATATCTAATGGTTGTAAGAGAGTGAAAAATTAGGGGTCTGGAGAAATTTAGGGGTCGGGGAAAATTTTAGGTTTCAGGACGAACTTTTTAGGGGTCAGGCCAAATTTTTTTGTTTTTTTTTGTTTTGAAGTCAAAATATATCTCATGGTTGGGGGAGAGTGAAAAATTAGGGGGCTGGAGAGAGTTAGGGGTCGGGGAAAATTTTAGGGGTCAGGACGAACTTTTTAGGGGTCAGGCCAAATTTTTTTTTTTGTTTTTTTTTTTTTTGTTTTGAAGTCAAAATATTTCTCAGGGTTGGGGGAGAGTGAAAAATAGGGGGGCTGGAAGGATTTAGGGGTCGGGGAACATTTTAGGGGTCAGGACGAACTTTTTAGGGGTCAGGCCAAATTTTTTTGTTTTTTTTTGTTTTGAAGTCAAAATATATCTAATGGTTGTAAGAGAGTGAAAAATTAGGGGGCTAAAGAGATTTAGGGGTCGGGGAAAATTTTAGGCGTCAGGACGAACTTTTTAGGGGTCAGGCCAAATTTTTTTGTTTTTTTTTGTTTTGAAGTCAAAATATATCTAATGGTTGTAAGAGAGTGAAAAATTAGGGGGCTGGAGAGATTTAGGGGTCGGGGAAAATTTTAGGTTTCAGGACGAACTTTTTAGGGGTCAGGCCAAATTTTTTTGTTTTTTTTTGTTTTGAAGTCAAAATATATCTCATGGTTGGGGGAGAGTGAAAAATTAGGGGGCTGGAGAGAGTTAGGGGTCGGGGAAAATTTTAGGGGTCAGGACGAACTTTTTAGGGGTCAGGCCAAATTTTTTTGTTTTTTTTTGTTTTGAAGTCAAAATATATCTAATGGTTGTAAGAGAGTGAAAAATTAGGGGTCTGGAGAGATTTAGGGGTCGGGGAAAATTTTAGGTTTCAGGACGAACTTTTTAGGGGTCAGGCCAAATTTTTTTGTTTTTTTTTGTTTTGAAGTCAAAATATATCTCATGGTTGGGGGAGAGTGAAAAATTAGGGGGCTGGAGAGATTTAGGGGTCGGGGAAAATTTTAGGGGTCAGGACGAACTTTTTAGGGGTCAGGCCAAATTTTTTTTGTTGTTTTTTTTTTTTTTGTTTTGAAGTAAAATATTTCTCAGGGTTGGGGGAGAGTGAAAAATTAGGGGGCTGGAAGGATTTAGGGGTCGGGGAACATTTTAGGGGTCAGGACGAACTTTTTAGGGGTCAGGCCAAATTTTTTTGTTTTTTTTTGTTTTGAAGTCAAAATATATCTAATGGTTGTAAGAGAGTGAAAAATTAGGGGGCTGGAGAGATTTAGGGGTCGGGGAAAATTTTAGGGGTCAGGACGAACTTTTTAGGGGTCAGGCCAAATTTTTTTGTTTTTTTTTGTTTTGAAGTCAAAATATATCTCATGGTTGGGGGAGAGTGAAAAATTAGGGGGCTGGAGAGATTTAGGGGTCGGGGAAAATTTTAGGGGTCTGCACGAACTTTTAGGGGTCAGGCCAAATTTTTTTCTTTTTTTTTTTTTTTTTTTGTTTTGAAGTCAAAATATTTCTCAGGGTTGGGGGAGAGTGAAAAATTAGGGGGCTGGAGAGATTTAGGGGTCGGGGAAAATTTTAGAGGTAAGGAGAAACTTTTTAGGGGTCAGGCCAAATTTTTTTGTTTTTTTTTTGTTTTGAAGTCAAAATATATCTCATGGTTGGGGGAGAGTGAAAAATTAGGGGGCTGGAGAGAGTTAGGGGTCGGGGAAAATTTTAGGGGTCAGGACGAACTTTTTAGGGGTCAGGCCAAATTTTTTTGTTTTTTTTTGTTTTGAAGTCAAAATATATCTAATGGTTGTAAGAGAGTGAAAAATTAGAGGGCTGGAGAGATTTAGGGGTCGGGGAAAATTTTAGGTTTCAGGACGAACTTTTTAGGGGTCAGGCCAAATTTTTTTGTTTTTTTTTGTTTTGAAGTCAAAATATATCTCATGGTTGGGGGAGAGTGAAAAATTAGGGGGCTGGAGAGATTTAGGGGTCGGGGAAAATTTTAGGGGTCAGGACGAACTTTTTAGGGGTCAGGCCAAATTTTTTTGTTTTTTTTTGTTTTGAAGTCAAATTATTTCTCATGGTTGGAGGAGAGTGAAAAATTAGGGGGCTGGAGAGATTTAGGGGTCGGGGAAAATTTTAGGGGTCAGGACGAACTTTTTAGGGGTCAGGCCAAATTTTTTTGTTTTTTTTTTGTTTTTTTTGTTTTGAAGTCAAAATATTTCTCAGGGTTGGGGGAGAGTGAAAAATTAGGGGGCTGGAGAGATTTAGGGGTCGGGGAAAATTTTAGGGGTCAGGACGAACTTTTTAGGGGTCAGGCCAAATTTTTTTTTTTTTTTTTTTTGAAGTCAAAATATATCTAATGGTTGTAAGAGAGTGAAAAATTAGGGGGCTGGAGAGATTTAGGGGTCGGGAAAAATTTTAGGGGTCAAGACGAACTTTTTAGGGGTCAGGCCAAATTTTTTTGTTTTTTTTTGTTTTTTTTTGTTTTGAAGTCAAAATATTTCTCAGGGTTGGGGGAGAGTGAAAAATTAGGGGGCTGGAGAGATTTAGGGGTCGGGGAAAATTTTAGGGGTCAGGACGAACTTTTTAGGGGTCAGGCCAAATTTTTTTGGTTTTTTTTGTTTTTTTTGTTTTGAAGTCAAAATATTTCTCAGGGTTGGGGAAGAGTGAAAAATTAGGGGGCTGGAGAGATTTAGGGGTCAGGACGAACTTTTTAGGGGTCAGGCCAAATTTTTTTTGTTTTTTTTGTTTTTTTTTGTTTTGAAGTCAAAATATTTCTCAGGGTTGGGGAAGAGTGAAAAATTAGGGGGCTGGAAAGATTTAGGGGTCGGGGAAAATTTTAGGGGTCAGGACGAACTATTTAGGGGTCAGGCCAAATTTTTTTGTTTTTTTTTGTTTTGAAGTCAAAATATTTTTCATGGTTGGAGGAGAGTGAAAAATTAGGGGGCTGGAGAGATTTAGGGGTCGGGGAAAATTTTAGGGGTCAGGACAAACTTTTTAGGGTCAGGCCAAATTTTTTTGTTTTTTTTTGTTTTGAAGTCAAAATATATCTCATGGTTGGGGGAGAGTGAAAAATTAGGGGGCTGGAGAGATTTAGGGGTCGGGGAAAATTTTAGGGGTCAGGACGAACTTTTTAGGGGTCAGGCCAATTTTTTTTGTTTTTTTTGTGTTTTTTTTTGTTTTGAAGTCAAAATATTTCTCATGGTTGGAGGAGAGTGAAAAATTAGGGGGCTGGAGAGATTTACGGGTCGGGGAAAATTTAAGGGGTCAGGACGAACTTTTTAGGGGTCAGGCCAAATTTTTTTGTTTTTTTTTGTTTTGAAGTCAAAATATATCTAATGGTTGTAAGAGAGTGAAAAATTAGGGGGCTAGAGAGATTTATGGGTCGGGGAAAATTTAAGGGGTCAGGACGAACTTTTTAGGGGTCAGGCCAAATTTTTTTGTTTTGAAGTCAAAATATTTCTCATGCTTGGGGGAGAGTGAAAAATTAGAGGCTGGAGAGATTTAGGGGACGGGGAAAATTTTAGGGGTCAGGCCAAATTTTTTAGGGTCTGCCCAAATTTAGGGGGGGCGATATGTCTGTATTTAGCTTCCACACTGGGGCGGCGATAGGTACTTATTTAGCATTCAGCAGTGGTGATAGGTACTTATATAGCATGTGCACATGGGCGGTAATAAGTACGTATATATTATGCACACCGGGGCAGTGATAGGTATGTATTTAGCATGCGCACTGAGGAAGCGATCGGTTCATATATAGCACGCGCACCGGGGCGGCGATAGGTACGTATATAGCACGCGCACAGGGGCGGCGAAAGGTACATATTTAAAATTCACACCGGGCGGCGAAAGGTACATATTTAAAATTCACACCGGGGCGGCGATAGGTACGTATTTAGCATTCACACCGGGGCAGCGATAGGTATGTATTTAGCATTCGCACCGGGGCAGCGATATGTACGTATTTAGCTTCCGCACCGGGGCGGCGATAGGTACGTATTTAGAATTCACACCGGGGCGGCAATAGGTACGTATTTTGAATTCGCACCGGGGCGGCGATATGTACGTATTTTGCTTCCAGACCAGGGCGGCGATAGGTACGTATTCAGAATCTAGGGGTGGCGATAGCTACGTATATAGCATGTACACACGGGCAGCAATAAGTACGTACATAGCATGCGCTCTGCGGCGGTGATCAGTACATATATTGCATGCGTACCGGGGCGGCGAAAGATATGTATTTCGCATTCGCACCGTAGTGGTGATAGGTACGTATTTAGCATTCGCACTGGGGCGGCTATAGGTACGTATTTAGCATTCGCACCAGGGCGGCTATAGGTACGTATTTAGCATTCGCACTGGGCCGGCGATAGGTACATATTTAGCATTCACACCAAAGCGGCAATATGTACATATTAATTATTCGCACTAGGGCAGTGATAGGTACTTATGTAGCATGCACACCAGAGCGCAATTGGTATGTCTTTAGTATTCGCACTAGGGCAGCGGTAGGTACTTATGTAGCATGCACACCGGGGCGCAATAGGTATGTATTTAGCATTCACACCGGGGCAACGATAGGTACTATTTAGCATTCGCAACGGGGCGGCGATAGGTACTTAAATAGTATCTGCACCGGGGCGGCGATAGGTACGTATATAGTATGTGCACTGGGGCGGCGATAGGTACGTATATAGTATGCGCACCGGGGTGATGATAGATACGTATATAGTATGAACACCGGGGTGGAGATAAGTACCTATATAGAAGGCGCAGATAGAGGTGTTACTTTTTATAGAAATATGTCATACTATTACCCTGGGCAATAGGAGAAATGGTGGGGAAGAAACAGCTTTTGCAAAAGGCAAAATTAGAAAGTAGCGGCGAAATGGGGCGACCAGGAAAGAGAAAGGTAGCAGATAAAGAGACGGCTATAGAGAGAGGGGGCGGACATAGAAGTTTGAATATAAAGATGTTACACACACGATCTTTCTTCAAATATATGTTTTTATGACCCCGAGCAACGCCGGGTAGCCCCGCTAGTCCTATATAAAGGGCAGTTGTCTGTATGTTTGTCTGTTTGTCTGTTTGTATGTCCAGTATCTCCTCAAAAACTACCCGACGACATGTCAAAAAGTTGATATCTTTAGCACCGTACATATCCCGGAATCATAATATCTAAAAATCACGACAAACGGTTCACTCGCTGACAGTCAACCGGACCACTTTCCGACAAAAGGTAGCAGTTTTTTTCGTATTTTACACGAAATTTCAACGTTAATATGTACTAAATTCGAAATAATCTAATGTATTTATGTACTAATCCGATAAAAATGCAGAGTCACGGTAAACATCCCATAATCCCTTGCCGGATGTACCCGGTCTTGCCCTAAATTGTGTCCGGTTCTATCAGATCATCCAATAACTTCTGTCCGGATGCATCAATAACAACATAGGAATCCTACGTTAAGAGTGTGTAGTGAAACAAGGGTTGCTCAATCACATCCGCACTTGTCCCATAATCCCTTGCCGGATGTACCCGGTCTTGCTCTAAATTGTGTCCGGTTATATCAGGTCATCATGACGTCAGAGAGTGGCAGATAATTTGAAAAATAATGCAAAGTGGCGGGAATAAATTCACTCACACTACAACCTTTTAATAGACGCTAATATTCCTCCCACTCCCTTCCGTTATCATGATAGGCATTACCTCCTCCTTTCATGCCAAATTGGGGGGGGGGGGTGACGGCATTCGCCGGTGTGAGCGCCTATGTGCATTTATTTGCATTATTAATAGACGATAATATCCCCCCCCCCTCCCTGTGGCCGTTCTGTAATCATGATAGGAATTACCTCCTCCTTTCAGGCCAAATTGGGGGGGGGGTACGGTATTCGCCGGTGTGAGCATTACCTCCTCCTTTTTTGAGAAGTGTAGGGGTAGGGTAGTATCGGTTCCGTAGTCATGATGCACTGATCCCATGCATTACCTCCTCCTTTTTTGAGAAGTGTAGATGTAGAATAGTATCTGTTCCGTTGTCATGATGTGCTCATCCCATGAATTACCTCCTCCTTTTTTGAGAAGTGTAGGGGTAGGGTCGTATCGGTTCTGTTGTCATGATGCCCTCATCCCATGCATTATCTCCTCCTTTTTTGAGAAGTGTTGAGGTAGGGTCGTATCGGTTCCGTTGTCATGATGCCCTCATCCCATGCATTATCTCCTCCTTTTTTGAGAAGTGTTGAGGTAGGGTCGTATCGGTTCCGTTGTCATGATGCCCTCATCCCATGCATTATCTCCTCCTTTTTTGAGAAGTGTTGAGGTAGGGTCGTATCGGTTCCGTTGTGATGATGCCCTCATCCCATGCATTATCTCCTCCTTTTTTGAGAAGTGTTGAGGTAGGGTCGTATCGGTTCCGTTGTCATGATGCACTATTCCCATGCATTACCTCCTCCTTTTTTGAGCAGTGTAGAGGTAGGGTATGTGTTGGTACCCTGCGACCGGACGAAGTATGTGTGGGTACCCTGCGACCGGACGAAGTATGTGTGGGTACCCTGCGACCGCACGAAGTATGTGTAGGTACCCTGCGACCGCACGAAGTATGTGTAGGTACCCTGCGACCGCACGAAGTATGTGTGGGTACCCTGCGACCGCACAAAGTATGTGTGGGTACCCTGTGACCGCACGAAGTATGTGTGGGTACCCTGCGACCGCACGAAGTATGTGTGGGTACCCTGCGACTGCACGAAGTATGTGTGGGTACCCTGCGACCGCACGAAATATTTGTGGGTACCCTGCGACCGCACGAATATGTGTGGGTACCCTGCGACCGGACGAAGTATTTGTGGGTACCCTGCGACCGGACGATGTATGTGTGGGTACCCTGCGACCGGACGAAGTATGTGTGGGTACCCTGCGACCGCACGAAGTATGTGTGGGTACCCTGTGACCGAACGAAATATGTGTGGGTACCCTGCGACCGCACGAAGTATGTGTGGGTACCCTGCGACCGGACGAAGTATTTGTGGGTACCCTGCGACCGGACGAAGTATTTGTGGGTACCCTGCGACCGGACGAAGTATGTGTGGGTACCCTGCGACCGGACGAAGTATGTGTTGGTACCCTGCGACCGCACGAAGCATGTGTGGGTACCCTGCGACCGCACGAAGTAGGTGTGGGTACCCTGCGACCGGACGAAGTATGTGTGGGTACCCTGCGACCGGACGAAGTATGTGTTGGTACCCTGCGACCGGACGAAGTATGTGTGGGTACCCTGCGACCGGACGAATATGTGTGGGTACCCTGCGACCGAACGAAGTATGTGTGGGTACCCTGCGATAGCACAAAGTATGTATAGGTACCCTGCGACCGCACGAAATATGTGTGGGTACCCTGCGATTGCACGAAATATGTGTGGGTACCCTGCGACCGCACGAATATGTGTGGGTACCCTGCGACCAGACGAAGTATTTGTGGGTACCCTGCGACCGGACGAAGTATGTGTGAGTACCCTGCGACCGCACGAAGTATGTGTGTGTACCCTGCGACCGCACGAAGTATGTGTGGGTACCTTGCGAGCGGACGAAGTATGTGTGGGTACCCTGCGACCGCACGAAGTATGTGTGGGTACCCTACGACCGGACGAAGTATGTGTGGGTACCCTGCGACCGGAGGAAGTATGTGTGGGTACCCTGCGACCGCACGAAGTATGTGTGGGTAGCCTGCGACCGCACGAAGTATGTGTGGGTACCCTGCGACCGCACGAAGTATGTGTGGGTACCCTGCTGCCTGACGAAGTATGTGTGTGTACCCTGCGACCGGACGAAGTATGTGTGGGTACCCTGCGACTGGACGAAGTATGTGTGGGTACCCTGCGACCGGACGAAGTATGTGTAGGTACCCTGCGACCGGACGAAGTATGTGTGGGTACCCTGCGATCGCACGAAGTATGTGTGGGTACCCTGCGACCGAACGAAGTATGTGTGGGTACCCTGCGACCGCACGAAGTATGTATAGGTACCCTGATACCGAACGAAATATGTGTGGGTTCCCTGCGATTGAGAGGGTGGAGATAGTGTAGTATCTGTTGCGAGGAGAGAGTGTCAGCATTCGCCGGTGTGAGCGCCTCAGGTCAAATTTTTTCTTGGGGGGGGATATTAAGCAAATCTATAATAAAGACCAATGTGCATGTATTTGTATCTATAATAAAGACCAATGTGCATTTATTTGTATCTATAATAAAAGCCAATGTGCATTTATTTGCATCTATAATAAAGACCAATGTGCATTTATTTGTATCTATAATAAAGACCAATGTGCATTTATTTGCATCTCTTATATAAAGGGCACTTGTCTGTATGTATGTATGTCTGTTTGTATGTGAAGGTTTTCCTCAAAAACTACGCGGCGACATGTCAAAAAGTTGATATCTTTAGCACCGTACATATCCCGGAATCATAATAACTAAAAATCGCGACAAACGATTCACTCGCTGACAGTCAACCGGACCACTTTCCGACAAAAGGTAGCAGTTTTTTCGTATTTTCCACGACTTTTTTAACGTTAATATGTACTAAATTCGAAATAATCTAATGTATTTATGTACTAATCCGATAAAAATGCAGAGTCATTGTAAACATCCCATAATCCCTTGCCGGATGTACCCGGTCTTGCCCTAAATTGTGTCCGGTTGTATCAGATCATCCAATAACTTCTGTCCGGATGCATCAATAACAACATAGGAATCCTACGTTAAGAGTGTGTAGTGAAACAAGGGTTGCTCAATCACATCCGCACTTGTCCCATAATCCCTTGCCGGATGTACCCGGTCTTGCTCTAAATTGTGTCCGGTTATATCAGGTCATCATGACGTCAGAGAGTGGCAGATAATTTGAAAAATAATGCAAAGTGGCGGGAATAAATTCACTCACACTACAACCTTTTAATAGACGCTAATATTCCTCCCACTCCCTTCCGTTATCATGATAGGCATTACCTCCTCCTTTCATGCCAAATTGGGGGGGGTGACGGCATTCGCCGGTGTGAGCATTTATTTGCCTTATTAATAGACGATAATATCCCCCCCCTCCCTGTGGCCGTTCTGTAATCATGATAGGAATTACCTCCTCCGTTCAGGCCAAATTGGGGGGGGGGGGGTACGGTATTCGCCGGTGTGAGCATTACCTCCTCCTTTTTTGAGAAGTGTAGGGGTAGGGTAGTATCGGTTCCGTAGTCATGATGCACTGATCCCATGCATTACCTCCTCCTTTTTTGAGAAGTGTAGATGTAGAATAGTATCTGTTCCGTTGTCATGATGTGCTCATCCCATGAATTACCTCCTCCTTTTTTGAGAAGTGTAGGGGTAGGGTCGTATCGGTTCTGTTGTCATGATGCCCTCATCCCATGCATTATCTCCTCCTTTTTTGAGAAGTGTTGAGGTAGGGTCGTATCGGTTCCGTTGTCATGATGCCCTCATCCCATGCATTATCTCCTCCTTTTTTGAGAAGTGTTGAGGTAGGGTCGTATCGGTTCCGTTGTCATGATGCCCTCATCCCATGCATTATCTCCTCCTTTTTTGAGAAGTGTTGAGGTAGGGTCGTATCGGTTCCGTTGTGATGATGCCCTCATCCCATGCATTATCTCCTCCTTTTTTGAGAAGTGTTGAGGTAGGGTCGTATCGGTTCCGTTGTCATGATGCACTATTCCCATGCATTACCTCCTCCTTTTTTGAGCAGTGTAGAGGTAGGGTATGTGTTGGTACCCTGCGACCGGACGAAGTATGTGTGGGTACCCTGCGACCGGACGAAGTATGTGTGGGTACCCTGCGACCGCACGAAGTATGTGTAGGTACCCTGCGACCGCACGAAGTATGTGTAGGTACCCTGCGACCGCACGAAGTATGTGTGGGTACCCTGCGACCGCACAAAGTATGTGTGGGTACCCTGTGACCGCACGAAGTATGTGTGGGTACCCTGCGACCGCACGAAGTATGTGTGGGTACCCTGCGACTGCACGAAGTATGTGTGGGTACCCTGCGACCGCACGAAATATTTGTGGGTACCCTGCGACCGCACGAATATGTGTGGGTACCCTGCGACCGGATGAAGTATTTGTGGGTACCCTGCGACCGGACGATGTATGTGTGGGTACCCTGCGACTGGACGAAGTATGTGTGGGTACCCTGCGACCGCACGAAGTATGTGTGGGTACCCTGTGACCGAACGAAATATGTGTGGGTACCCTGCGACCGCACGAAGTGTGTGTGGGTACCCTGCGACCGGACGAAGTATTTGTGGGTACCCTGCGACCGGACGAAGTATTTGTGGGTACCCTGCGACCGGACGAAGTATGTGTGGGTACCCTGCGACCGGACGAAGTATGTGTTGGTACCCTGCGACCGCACGAAGCATGTGTGGGTACCCTGCGACCGCACGAAGTATGTGTGGGTACCCTGCGACCGGACGAAGTATGTGTGGGTACCCTGCGACCGGACGAAGTATGTGTTGGTACCCTGCGACCGGACGAAGTATGTGTTGGTACCCTGCGACCGGACGAAGTATGTGTGGGTACCCTGCGACCGGACGAAGTATGTGTGGGTACCCTGCGACCGAACGAAGTATGTGTGGGTACCCTGCGACCGCACGAAGTATGTATAGGTACCCTGCGACCGCACGAAATATGTGTGGGTACCCTGCGATTGCACGAAATAGGTGTGGGTACCCTGCGACCGCACGAATATGTGTGGGTACCCTGCGACCAGACGAAGTATTTGTGGGTACCCTGCGACCGGACGAAGTATGTGTGAGTACCCTGCGACCGCACAAAGTATGTGTGGGTACCCTGCGACCGCACGAAGTATGTGTGGGTACCTTGCGAGCGGACGAAGTATGTGTGGGTACCCTGCGACCGCACAAAGTATGTGTGGGTACCCTGCGACCGCACGAAGTATGTGTGGGTACCCTGCGACCGGACGAAGTATGTGTGGGTACCCTGCGACCGGACGAAGTATGTGTGGGTACCCTGCGACCGCACAGAATATGTGTGGGTAGCCTGCGACCGCACGAAGTATGTGTGGGTACCCTGCTGCCTGACGAAGTATGTGTGGGTACCCTGCGACCGGACGAAGTATGTGTGAGTACCCTGCGACTGGACGAAGTATGTGTGGGTACCCTGCGACCGGACGAAGTATGTGTAGGTACCCTGCGACCGGACGAAGTATGTGTGGGTACCCTGCGACCGCACAAAGTATGTGTGGGTACCCTGCGACCGAACGAAGTATGTGTGGGTACCCTGCGACCGCACAAAGTATGTATAGGTACCCTGCGACCGCACGAAATATGTGTGGGTACCCTGCGATTGAGAGGGTGGAGATAGTGTAGTATCTGTTGCGAGGAGAGAGTGTCAGCATTCGCCGGTGTGAGCGCCTCAGGTCAAATTTTTTCTTGGGGGGGGATATTAAGCAAATCTATAATAAAGACCAATGTGCATGTATTTGTATCTATAATAAAGACCAATGTGCATTTATTTGTATCTATAATAAAGGCCAATGTGCATTTATTTGCATCTATAATAAAGACCAATGTGCATTTATTTGTATCTATAATAAAGACCAATGTGCATTTATTTGCATCTATAATAAAGGCCAATGTGCATTTATTTGTATCTATAATAAAGAGATTAGGGGGTCGGGGAAATTTTAGGGGTCAGGCCAAATTTTTAGGGGTCAGGCCAAATTTTTTTGTTTTTTTTTAACTTAAAATATTTCTCAGGGTTGTGGGACACTGACAAAAAAAATTGGTGGGGTGCTGGAGAGATTAGGAGGTCGGGGAAAATTTTAGGGGTCAGGCCAAATTTTTTGTTTTTTTTTGTTTTGAAGTCAAAATATTTCTCATGGTTCGTGGAGAGTTAAAAATTAGGGGCTGGAGAGATTGAGGGGTCGGAGAAATTTTAGGGGTCAGGACGAACTTTTTTGGGGTCAGGCCAAATTTTTTTGTTTTTTTTGGTTTTGAACTCAAAATATTTCTCATGGTTGGGGGAGAGTGAAAAATTAGGGGGCTGGAGAGATTTAGGGGTCGGGGAAAATTTTAGGGGTCAGGACGAACTTTTTAGGGGTCAGGCCAAATTCTTTTGTTTTTTTTTGTTTTGAAGTCAAAATATTTCTCAGGGTTGGGGGAGAGTGAAAAATTAGGGGGCTGGAGAGATTTAGGGGTCGGGGAAAATTTTAGGGGTCAGGACGAACTTTTAAGGGGTCAGGCCAAATTCTTTTGTTTTTTTTTGTTTTGAAGTCAAAATATTTCTCATGGTTGGGGGAGAGTGAAAAATTAGGGGGCTGGAGAGATTTAGGGGTCGGGGAAAATTTTAGGGGTCAGGACGAACTTTTAAGGGGTCAGGCCAAATTTTTTCTTTTTTTTTCTTTTGAAGTCAAAATATTTCTCATCGTTGGGGGAGAGTGAAAAATAAAGGAGCTGGAGAGATTGATGGATCGGGGAAAATTTTAGTGGTCAGGCCGAACTTTTTAGGGGTCAGGCCAAATTTTTTTGTTTTTTTTTGTTTTTAAGTCCAAATATTTCTCATGGTTCGTGGAGAGTTAAAAATTAGGGGCTGGAGAGATTGAGGGGTCGGAGAAATTTTAGGGGTCAGGACGAACTTTTAAGGGGTCAGGCCAAATTGTTTTCTTTTTTTTGGTTTTGAACTCAAAATATTTCTCAGGGTTGGGGAGAGTTAAAAATTAGGGTGCTGGAGAGATTTAGGGGTCGGGGAAAATTTTAGGGGTCAGGACGAACTTTTTAGGGGTCAGGCCAAATTTTTTTGTTTTTTTTTGTTTTGAAGTCAAAATATTTCTCATGTTTGGGGGAGAGTGAAAAATTAGGGGGCTGGAGAGATTTAGGGGTCGGGGAAAATTTTAGGGGTCAGGACGAACTTTTTAGGGGTTAGGCCAAATTTTTTTCTTTTTTTTGGTTTTGAACTCAAAATATTTCTCAGGGTTGAGGGAGAGTGAAAAATTAGGGGGCTGGAGAGATTTAGGGGTTGGGGAAAATTTTAGGGGTCAGGACGAACTTTTTAGCGGTCAGGCCAAATTTTTTTGTTTTTTTTGGTTTTGAAGTCAAAATATTTCTCATGGTTGGGGGAGAGTGAAAAATTAGGGGGCTGGAGAGATTTAGGGGTCGGGGAAAATTTTAGGGGTCAGGACGAACTTTTTAGGGGTCAGGCCAAATTTTTTCCTTTTTTTTGGTTTTGAAGTCAAAATATTTCTCATCGTTGGGGAGAGTGAAAAATAAAGGGGCTGGAGAGATTTAGGGGTCGGGGAAAATTTTAGGGGTCAGGACGAACTTTTTAGGGGTCAGGCCAAATTTTTTTGTTTTTTTTTGTTTTGAAGTCAAAATATTTCTCATGGTTGGGGGAGAGTGAAAAATTAGGGGCTGGAGAGATTTAGGGGTCGGGGAAAATTTTAGGGGTCAGGACGAACTTTTTAGGGGTCAGGCCAAATTTTTTCCTTTTGTTTTCTTTTGAAGTCAAAATATTTCTCATCGTTGGGGGAGAGTGAAAAATTAAGGAGCTGGAGAGATTGATGGATCGGGGAAAATTTTAGGGGTCAGGCCGAACTTTTTAGGGGTCAGGCCAAATTTTTTTGTTTTTTTTTGTTTTTAAGTCAAAATATTTCTCATGGTTCGTGGAGAGTTAAAAATTAGGGGGCTGGAGAGATTTAGGGGTCGGGGAAAATTTTAGGGGTCAGGACGAACTTTTTAGGGGTCAGGCCAAATTTTTTTCTTTTTTTTGGTTTTGAAGTCAAAATATTTCTCATGGTTGGGGGAGAGTAGAAAATTTAGGGGGCTGGAGAGATTTAGGGGTCGGGGAAAATTTTAGGGGTCAGGACGAACTTTTTACGGTTCAGGCCCAATTTTTTTCTTTATTTTTGGTTTTGAAGTCAAAATATTTCTCAGGGTTGGGGGAGAGTGAAAAATTAGGGGGCTGGAGAGATTTAGGGGTCGGGGAAAATTTTAGGGGTCAGGACGAACTTTTTAGGGGTCAAACCAAATTTTTTTGTTTTTTTTAGTTTTGAACTCAAAATATTTCTCATGGTTGGGGGAGAGTGAAAAATTAGGGGGCGGGAGAGATTTAGGGGTCGGGGAAAATTTTAGGGGTCAGGACGAACTTTTTAGGGGTCAGGCCAAATTTTTTTTTTTTTGTTTGTTTTGAAGTCAAAATATTTCTCATGGTTGGGGGAGAGTGAAAAATTAGGGGGCTGGAAGGATTTAGGGGTCGGGGAAAATTTTAGGGGTCAGGACGAACTTTTTAGGGGTCAGGCCAAATTTTTTTGTTTTTTTTGTTTTGAACTCAAAATATTTCTCAGGGTTGGGGGAGAGTGAAAAATTAGTGGGCTGGAGAGATTGAGTGGTCGGGGAAAATTTTAGGGGTCAGGCTGAACTTATTTTGGGGGTCAGGCCAAATTTGTTTCTTTTTTTTTATGTTTTGAACTAAAAATATTCTTCAGGGTTGGGGGAGAGTTAAAAATTAGTTGGGATGGGGGCTGGAGAGAATGAGGGGTCGGGGTAAATGTTAGGGTCAGGCCGAACTTTTTAGGGGTCAGGCAAATTTTTTTTTTTTTTTTGAACTATAAATATTTCTCAAGGTTTGGGAAGAGTGAAAAATTAGGGGGCTGGGGAGATTGAGGGGTCGAGGAAAATTTTAGGGGTCAGGCCGAATCTATTAAGGGTCAGGCCAAATTTTTTCTTTTTTTTATGTTTTGAACTCAAAATATTTCTCAGGGTTAGGGGAGAGTGAAAAATTAGGGGGCTGGAGAGATTGAGGGGTCGGGGAACATTTTAGGGGTCAGGCCGAACATTTTTAATGGTTAGGCCCAATTTTTTTTTTTTTTAACTTAAAATATTTCCTAGGGTTGGTGGAGAGTGTAAAACAAGTTAGGATGTGGGGTGCTGGAGAGATTGAGGGGTCGGGGAAAATTTTAGGGGTCTGATCGAACTTTTTAGGGGTCAGGTTAGTTGTTTAAATTTTTTTTTGTTTTGAACTCAAAATATTTCTCAGGGTTGGAGGAGAGTAAAACGAAATTGGAGGGTGCGGCTTGAGATATTAGGGATCAAGGAAAATTGTACGGGTCGAGCCAAACTTTTTAGGGGGTCGGGCGAAAGTTTTGTTGTTTTTTTAACTTAAAATGTTTTGTAGGAAAATATATAGTATGCACACCGGGGCAACTATAGATACGAATAAAGTATGCGCACCAGGGCGGCGATAGGTATATATATAGTATGTACACCAGGGTGGGAATAAGTACGTGGATAGTAGTGCATAGAGGTGGCGATAGGTACTATATAGCATGTGCACAGGAATGGCAGTAAGTATGTATATAGAATGCGCACCAGGGCGGTTATAGGTATATATTTAGCATGCGCTCCAGGGCGGCTATCAGTACGTATATAGCACGCACACCAGGGCGACGATAGGTACGTATTTAGCACGCGCACCGGAACGGCAATAGGAACATATTTAGCATTCGCATAAGGCCGGCAATAGTGACGTATTTAGTATTTGCAACGGGGCGGCGATCTACACCTGAACAGCGGTCTATCCACTAGACACTGTTTAAATTACATTATTAAATTAACAAGTAATAATAACTATGATTTTCTTTCAACAAACATTGTATAATACTATTTAACAAATTCTTATATAACTTTTGAATATCAAGAATGAATTTTACACTCCCCTAGGCCGTTTTTCTCTAATTCAACATAGCTTTCATACGCCATTACCGAAAATGACATTAATTCACTTCTTTTGGCTAACATCAAAGTGTAGTATCTGTTTCGATAGATACTGCACCACATAGACTGGTATCGTCTTGGCCTTCGGGGCTTCATTCCGTCGGTCTATGGGGTTGTCCTGTGCAGTTCTAGGAGGTCCACACTCCCAGGCTTTGCCTCCCCTCTTTGGGGAGGAGTAAGTTTATTGCTAGAGGCGCCCTATCGGGGAATGCCGAATAACAGCATCTACGTTTCTCTTCGGACGATTTTGCAGATGAAAAGCGGGGGTGGGGGGACGGTTACAGTGATTTAAGTAGTGCTCCAGAAGCCTCCTTGATTTTTTAAATACTCGGCGTTGTCTGGGAGAAAACTGCTCAATGTTCTAGATAGAGCTACTGTAGTGATAAGTTTGTGTAATATTTTAACGCCATTTACGATTCTCTTCGGACTATTGTGCAGAATAAAAAGGAGGTGGGATCGGTAAGATTGATGTCAGTAGAGGCTTCTGCTGTATAGCGACCGGTGGGGGGATTTCTGCGGTATAAGAACCTGAGGCTTCTGCAGTATGGCACCCGGGGAAAAGTGCTCAATATCCTAGATAGAGCTACTGTAGTGATAGGTTTGGAAAATATTTTAACGCCATCTTCGTTCCCCTTTGGACTATTTGGCAGATCAGAAGGAGAGAGGATACCTAAGTGATTTCAGTAGTTCTCAGGAGGCCTCCTTGATTTTCAAAGTACTCGGCGTTGTCCGGGAGAAAAGTGCTCAATATCCTAGATAGAGCTACTGTAGTGATAGGTTTAGAAAATATTTTAACCCTATCTTCGTTCCCCTTTGGACTATTTTGCAGATGAAAAGGAGGGAAGATGTCCTAGATAGAGCTACTGTAGTGATAGGTTTGGATAATATTTTAACAGCATCTACGCTGAAAAAGATGGGGGAATCGATAAGAGTTATTTCAGTAGTGCTCAGGAGGCCTCTTTGATTTTCAAAGTACTTGGCGTTGTCGGGGAGAAAATTGCTCAATGTCCTAGATAGAGCTACTTTAGTGATAGGTTTGGTTAATATTTTAACAGCATCTACGCTGAAAACCTATTTAGCATTCGCACCGCGGCAGCAATAGGTACGTATTTAGAATTCAGCAGTGGTGATAGGAACGTATATAGCATGTGCACATGGGCGGCAATAAATACGTATATAGCATGCGCATCGGGAGTGTAAAAAAAATTGGGGGGAGGCAAAATATTTTTTATTTCTTTTATCTTTTTCATTGAAAATATTTATATGTATGAGGGAGAATGAAAAAAAAAAATTTTCGGGGGGGGGGGCTGAAAAAATTTTTTTTTTTAAATGAAAATATTTCTATGTATGGGGGAAACATAAAATTTTTGGGGGGTAGGGGGGGTCAAAAATTTTTCTTTTTTTTTCCTTTAAATTAAAAATATTTCTAAGTATGTGGGAGGATAGAAAAAAAAATTTTCTTGTAGGGGGGCAAAAATATGTATTTTTTCTGTTTTTAACTAAAAATATTTATATTTATGATAGTGACAATACATGAATGAACACAATTTTGTTTTTCTAACACGACAGGGGCGAATTAATGAGTTCTTACGTATGCGAACTGGGCTGGAGATTGGTACATATATAGTATGTGTACCCTTGCAGAGATAGGTAAGTATGTAGTATGCGCACCAGAGCCGCGATAGGTACGAATATAGTATGCACACCGGGCCAGCGATAGGTTTATATATAGTATGTGCACCGGGGTGGCAATAGGTACTTATATAGTAGTGTATAGGGGTGGCGATAGCTACGTATTTAGCATTCGCACCGGGGTTGCGATAGGTACGTATTCAGCAATCGCACCGGGGCGGCGATATGTACATATTTAGTATTCGCACTGGGGCAGTGATAGGTACATATGGTGTATGCACACCGGGGCGGCAATATGTACGTATTTAGCATTCATCCCTGGGCGGAGATAGGTACTTATTTACCATTCAGCGGTGGCGATAGGTACGTATATAGCATGTGCACATGGGCGGCAATAAGTAGGTGATAGGTATGTATTATGCATGCGCACTTGGGCAGCGATCGGTTCATATATAGCACGCGCACCGGGGGGACGATAGGTACGTATATAGCACGCGCACCGGGGCGGCGAAAGGTACGTATTTAGCTTCACACCGGGGCGGCGATAGGTACGTATTTAGCATTCACACCGGGGCGGCGATAGGTATGTATTTAGCATTCGCACCGGGGCGGCAATAGGTATGTATATAGCATTCGCACCGGGGCGGCGATAGGTATGTATTTAGCATCCGCACCGGGGCGGCGATAGGTATGTATTTAGCATTCACACAGGGGCGGCGATAGGTATGTATTTAGCATTCGCACCGGGGCGGCGATAGGTATGTATTTAGCATTCGCACCGCGGTGGCGATATGTACATATTTAGCTTCCGCACCGGGGCGGCGATAGGTATGTATTTAGCATTTGCACCAGGGTGGCGATATGTACGTATTTAGCTTCCGCACCGGGGCGGCGATAGGTACGTATTTAGCTTCCGCACCGGGGCGGCGATAGGTACATATTTAGAATTCACACCGGGGCGGCGATAGGTATGTATTTAGCATTCGCACCGGAGCGGCGATATGTACGTATTTAGCTTCCACACCGGGGTGATAGGTACGTATTCAGACTTCAGGGGTGGCGATAGCTACGTATATAGCATGTACACATGGGCAGCAATAAGTACGTACATAGCATGCGCTCTGCGGCGGCGATCAGTACATATATAGCACGCGCACCGGGGCGGCGAAAGGTATGTATTTCGCATTCGCACCGTGGTGGTGATAGGTACGTATTTAGCATTTGCACCGGGGCGGCTATAGGTACGTATTTAGCATTCGCACCGGGCCGGCTATAGGTACGTATTTAGCATTCGCACCAAAGCGGCTATAGGTACGTATTTAGCATTCGCACCAAAGCGGCGATGGGTACGTATTTTGCATTCGCACCAAAGTGGCAATGTGTACATCTTAATTATTCGCACTAGGGCAGCGATAGGTACTTATGTAGCATGCACACCGGGGCAGCGATAGGTACCATTTAGCATTCGCACCGGGGCGGCGATAGGTACTTAAATAGTATCTGCACTGGGGCTGCGATAGGTGCGTATATAGTATGTGCACTGGGGCGGCGATAGGTACGTATATAGTATGCGCACCGGGGTGATGATAGATACGTATATAGTATGAACATCGGGACGGAGATAAGTACTTATATAGAAGGCGCATATAGGGGTGTTACTTTTTATAGAAATGTCATACTATTGCCCTGGGCAACGTAGGAGATATGGTGGGGAAGAAACAGCTTTCGCAAAAGGCAAAATTAGAAAGTAGCGGTGAAATGGGGCGACCAGGGAAGAGAAAGGTAGAAAGATAAAGAGACGGCTATAGAGAAAAGGGTGGAGAAATAGAAGTTTGTATATAAAGATGTTACACACACGATTTTTCTTCCATTATATGTTTTTATGACCCCGAGCAACGCCGGGTAGCCCCGCTAGTATATATATAAATGCCATTGGCGTGTCAGCGCAATTTTCTTTGTGTAAACAAATGTAGCTTCTGGCATTTGAAAATGTTTCAACTATCTCAAAAGCAGTCAAAATGTCCTAGGGGTTATAAGCGTCGACTGTCGTCTAAACAGTCGAGTTTCGATCCCGGCTTGAGGAAGTTGCTTATATAGCCTTACTGAAGAGTTGTGATACAGCGAAACAGTCTGTCTGTGGATTACTATATATATATATATATATATATATATATATATATATATATATATAGTCTAAAGGAGCTTTGAGTCATTTTAAACAAATTAAAAAAAGGAAAATGTAGTTTAAATCCTCAGAGAAACTAACTAAATCCAAGTTATATAGGAATAAAAGTTGCATTCAAAAGAGAGAAAAAAAGCTTAAGTACCTTAGGTACCAGATAGGCAAGTAGATAAGAGGAAGGAACAGGGGCTATATAAAAGGCGCCATGTGTGTCTCAAAGATCTGATTCATCATACTAACACACCCATCAACCTTTTAATTAGGGCAAGAGAACCGGATCCATAAAGAATAAAAAGCAATCACCTATTGATCTGGTGAAAATAATGTGAAGTTATTAGTTTGAAATGTGTTTTATTTACTGGAGTCAAGATAAATCATTCTCCGGGGTTCGTGAAACTATATTATTAACAAATATTCTCATCTCCGATTTTCATAAGATTTAAACGATAAGTCACCTTACGCAAATTACATGAATTTTTCAATGAAATTCACACCTTGATAGCTGCTGATTATCGACATAACCTATAGTTGTTCTCAGTTTTTCCTGGAGCCCTGGTTAACCTGCCGACGTCTAAATGGTTCAAGGCAGCGCTGGATGCATTATGACCGCTGATCTTTGATCAGTTGAGCAGCGGAGGATGTGAGGAGACACGATTCTGATGTAAACAATCATAAACAGGAATCAAAATATACCTTTCAATAATGTTTCTCATCGCAGCACCAAGTCATGGTCTCCATAATGTCTTTCGTCACATGACAAGAAAGGCAACATTCTATGTCCGTGTTTCTGCTACGTGGAACAGGCTACCAGAGGAGCTAACGACGATGCCTACACTATCCAGGTTTAAAGTCGCCTTGGATAAACATTCAGACGTTATACATATTATAACTCTCTTTTTACATAGGTTATTGCACTTTGCTTGTTCAAAACTTACTAAAGCAAAAAGCACCTCGAGGATAAAGGTTAGTGAGATTTTCAATTAAATGATAGAACAACACTATGAAAGGATTGATAATTATTAATTATATGATGACATGACGATCATTAGTTTATATTAGATTTTAAAACGACCATGTTGTAGTATGTAGGGCAACATCCCCTTGATAACGTGTTCAACAGTTGGAAAGTTTTTAGAAAGAAACTCTGTTCATGGAAGTTACGTTTGATTTTCGGTGCACAATGGAAGAAAACAGAATGTTTTTTTTTGGGGGGGGGGACCATAACTTGAAGCTCAGTCGAGCACTTGGCATGGAAATAACGATAGAGTAGGACGAGACAAACAACGCCTCTTCTGTAAAGACGAGGTTGCGGGGAAGAAAAGCGATCATATCCCACTAGATTGCGAAATCGATTTTGTACTCTGTCAAGGTAAGAAAAAGTGCTCTGAGCGGCACCTCCGCAGATGTGGCCGCAATACTCCATCTTGAGCTGAATCTGACTCTTATACATGTAGAGGATTGCATCAGGGGTCGGGTATTTTTTTTAGAAGTAGACTGATACAACGATTTTTCCAGCGACTTTAACAACGGATTTAATGTAAGTCTTTCATTTCTGATCCGAGGTGAAACTCAGTCCTAAAAGTCTGTCAAGGCAAGGGGATTCCCCAATGAGAGAGCCATTCATTTCAAGTGAGGCAAAACGAGGATTCGAGCGTTGGTGGTGAAAGGAGAGAATCTTGGTTTTAGATGTGTTAAATGTAACACTCTACTTTCTTCCCCATAGCACCGCTTGCTCTAGATCTGGGGAGAGATTATCGACAGGGTTTTGGTCAGTGCTCTTCGAAGTGCTACAGTAGACAGATTGTCAGCAAAGATATCAACAGATGATCCAACAATATGAGTTGGGAGACTAGACAGTTGGGTCTAAAATAGATCCTTGAAGCACGTCAGCATTGATTTATGTATTTCAGTCCTCAGCCCATAATCGACTACATTCATAGACGTATTACATAGAAAAGATTTGATAGTTCCGAAGACATTTCCGGATATTCCATAGCTAGAAAGCTTGGGGCGCAAACTGTTAGGCTAGACTCTAACAAGGACCTTGTGGAAAATATGGGGCGCTCATTACTAGAAGCAATCCGTCAAGTCGTTTTACGGACCTGCATGGAAGTAACTAAGCCGGCTATGTGAAAGAGCGAAAAACAGATCCACTGAAAGACAGAGCTTATTAGCTTATTAGCATGGACGCAACTGAGGATGCTATTTAAATCTGAAGCGATAAAGATAAAGAAGTCGCATTACTGACAGACTGAGCCTATTAGGGGCATGCGTGGATGCAACGTAAAAGACTGAGAGGCCGACCTACTGACAGACGGAGCCTAGTATATAGATGTATGGACACAACTGGTGATGCTATTTTAAAACTGAAGCGTGAAAGACGAACAAGCCTTACATCTGACAAACAGTGCATACTATAGAGATACATGGACGCAACTGAGGATGTCATTTTAAACCGAAGCGTAAAAGACCGAGATGCCACACTATTGGCAGACAGTGCCTATTATGGAGAGGCATGGACGCAACAGATAATGCTATTTAAAAGTGAAGCGTACAAGACTAAAAGGCCGACCAACTGACAGGCGGAGCCTATTATGGGTTTGCATAGACGCAACGTGAAAAACTTAGAGGCCGACCTACTGACTGACGGAATCTAGTATATAGATGCATGGACGCAACTGGGGATGCTATTTAAAACTGAAACGGGAAAGACCGACAGACCGCAGTACTGACATACAGTGCCTATTATAGAGATGCACGGACGCAACAGATAATGCTATTTAAAACTTAAGCGTAAAGAAGCGAGAGGATCATCTACTTACAGACTCTATTACAGAGATCCATGGACGCAATTAAGGATACTATTTAAATCTGAAGCTGGAACTACCGAAAGGCCGTACTACTGACAGACAGAGCTTACTATAGAGATGCATGGACGAACCTATGGATTCTATATAAAACTGAAGCGTTAGAAACAGTTCGAACAGTAACGGACAGAGCCTATTATGTATATGCATGGACGCACCTAAGATTCTTTTTACGGAGAAACTGCAATGCATAAAGGTCATATAGTCTTAATACGTCATTTTTGGTTTCCTTAAAAATAAGTTTAATTCACAAAGTACTTTCTATTAAATATTCAAGGAAGATTGAATTGGCTGTTGAGTTTACGAAGCAGCTGAACTTATTTCGAAAATTAATAGACTATTTAAATACGATATAAAAAATCTCATATTTTGTCATACGTTATTGCATTGTTTGACTGCACTAAAAATCGATGAAAATCATGAGAAACTGACATACAGTCGGTTGTGTATATGATGTTTAAATGCCGTATCATTTTACATTACTGTATTTCATCATCGATCAAAATGACACGAAAATGAAATGCAATCGGGTCTATCGAATTTCGAGAGTAAGTAACGTATTTAAACATGATGCTAACAATTTCCTATTAATTCACGTTGTTTCATTGTTCACTCAAAATAAAAACATGTGTAGGTCACGTAGATGCGAGAGACGCGCATACACAACCGCATACACACACGAGAATTGGTCGTGGTGTTCTCTTAATATAGATATTTAAAATCATAAAAAAACTAAGAATCCATTTTTATCTGTCTTATTATCGGCGCGCACGTGTGTTATTTCATAGCAGCTTCATTATTTTGTCATAGCTTTATTATTATTATTATTATTATTATTATTATTATTATTATTATTATTATTATTATTATTATTATTATTATTATTATTACACCGGCCGTTCTTACACAGGAGAAACTGCACCGGTTGTCACTATAAATAGTGCGAGTCACCAGAGACACAGAAAAGACAAAGCACAGTCTTGTAACTGTCTAGCCAAGTGCTAGTCAAGTTTCTTACTTTGTTAATACACTTGTTAAACCAACCCTCGACTTGACTTCCTTTATTTATTATTTACTGTTGGACAACTTCACAACAATTATTATTCATAGTAGTCTCAATTTGTGGATGTTTTTAGTTGGGGTTTTGTTTTTTGTTTTTTTGAACATCAAGTCAATTCGTTGACCTTAGATATTCAACCTGTACCTTAACACTTTCGCCGTTCCTAATACAGGACCGGCGGGACAGTTATAAAAGTGTGTGTGGGGGGGCTCTCCTAAAAAGTGTGGGAGGAGCCGGTTAAACACATGCATATATAACTTCATTATTGATGACCGTAAAGTGGGGAGGGGGGCCAAGTCAAAAAGTGGGGGGGGGGCTTGAGTCCCCTCTGCCCCCCCCCCCGGTGCCGCCGTCCATGTAATAGGCAAACCTTTTGCAGAATTGGAAAATAAATTGTCTCGTCAATTTGTTTAAGCCATTTATGATAGCTTTTCGTTATGGTTCCAAGCGCTCCAATTACAACGGGGATCACCTTTACTTCTTTACATTTCCATATTCTAACTAATTCCCATTTTAGATCTTGCTTTTTTTTTTTCGTGTTCTTTCTCCTGCACTCTGGTATCGAAGGGTCAGGCTATATCAATGATTAAGCAAGTTCTCTTGTTTTTTGTTCAGAAAGACTAAATCAGGTTTAGAATGTTCAAGAACCTTATCAGTTTGTATGCGCATGTCCCAAAGAAGTTTGACATTGTCATTCTCTTGTACTACTTCTGGCTTATGCTCATACCACTTTTCATTGTGCTCCAATTATTATATTATTATTATTATTATTATTATTATTATTATTATTATTATTATCATTATTATTATTATTATTATTTTATAATATTGTTACATAACGACTTTTTTAAAAATGATTAAAAGCCTTTAAATTGTCTTTTACTCGTTTCATAGTTTTTCATAAATCTTATTGCTAAATCACATATATGTAACGTTTCGAAAAATATCGAAAGATTTGAAACATTAATAAAAAGTCTTAAAACTATTTTCTCTCTTCCTTTTAACTCATATACGCTTTTCATGTATTTTACTTTCATATAAATGTTCATTAAAATTAAAAGTGGAATTTACTTTTTCTCTTTCTCTGTTTCCTTCTTCATTGCCCTTCGCGATTCATCTACTTTTTCATGCCGCCATATCGTCGTGTTTATTCCTTCTCTTTCTCTCCTTTTCTCATAATAGTGGTAGCCATGAACAAATCTTGACATTCATCGACAGAAGCCGTCTAAGACAGATGTTTCGAGAGGTTCAAAGGGTTTTATTTTCTCTTGATAAAAGGCAAAGAGAAGAGATCTGCAACATCTTAATTAATTGTCTCAGTGATATCTTAACTTCTGACTTAGTTATTTCTTGAATTATATTAAGCGGAGGAAGAATTACAGGCCAGACAGACAGACAGTGCGTATTCGAGACTTACTTTAAAGTTTTAGCCCATATTTTCCACTCTGATCGGTTCAAAATCTATGACCGATTCTTTCGAAACTATCATTTCTTTGTGCGCGAACAACCACAAGTTACGTAATCGCGCATCCATCCGATCTGTCAGCCACTATTTTCTGACTTTATTTGACAGCCAATGCTTTGTTCACTTGATCATACATTCACCTGTCTGTTACTCCCTCGTGGGAAAAGGGTTCGCTTCCTTAAAGTTTGTGTCAGCCGGTCATGCATCCAGCTAGATAACTTCGACTTTAGTTACAATCCATACTAGCTGAAGTACACGTTTTAAATATAGGGGCCCCATAATATGACAATATCACCATAGCTTTATTATTATTATTATTATTATTATTATTATTATTATTATTATTATTATTATTATTATTATTATTATTATTGTTATTACTATTATTATTATTATTATTATTATTATTATTTCATTATAGTTTTATTAGTATCATTATTATTATAATTATTATTCCATCACATATTTATTATTATTGTTATTATTTCATCATAGCTTTATTATTATTATTATTATTATTATTATTATTATTATTATTATTATTATTATTATTATTATTATTATTATTATATCATTATTATTATCATTATATCATTATTATAGCTTTTATATTATTATTAGTATTATTTCTATCATAGCTTTATTATTATTATTATTATTATTATTATTATTTCATCGTAGCTAAGTTAATAACTGATTATAATCTAACGTATTATGTTCATTCAGCTTCTACCGATCCATATTTTTTTAGATTTATTTTTTCTTTATTCCACAGCATATGCAAGTTCAAATATTCCCCTCTCCGTGAAGGTTCTCAGCTCGATTTGTATTTAATCGCGTCATTACTCTGGATGATAATGACGACAATGATTATGATAACATCGCCATGTAATTAGGAATTGTAAATTGACGTCAAGTAGGTTATTTTAATGCATCTTTCCCGCGTGTGGATGTATTTATTTCTGATTTTCGATAACTAATAATAATAATAATAATAATAATAATAATAATAATAATAATAATAATAATAATAATAATAATAATAATAATGATGATATCGGCATTCCAGCAGACCACAGAGTGCAGATCAAAGAGACGGAAAAACTACCTAGAGTACTGAAAGGAATATGAAGCATGAGGAACGTCAGTATAATACTAATAATCGTAGGAACACTAGGAAAAATCCCCCCTAAAATTGAAAAAAAGACTAGGAGAAACAGCTGCAATCTTAAGGAAAATCCTCAAATGCGGAAACTAATCAGCATAAGCTACGAAGGGTAGCCAGTCACATAGAATTTACAACAAGAAGAAAACAAAACCACACGAAGAACACAACATCACAAATCCAGGAACATAAAATGCAAGAACATCACTTCATAAGGTTCCCTCCCCCCAATAAATTACACCGGCCTCAGTTTACACCACATAAAACTGAACCAATGAACAGAAATTCCAAGAAACATCATAAGCTCTCCTTCCCCGCTCTTTCCTATCCCTTTCGCATCCCTCTTCCCCCGCCCCCCCCCTCCCCAAAAAAAATAGCTTACCACAATAAAATATGTGTAGACGGTTTAGGAGGATAAGAAGACCGAGGATGGACAGCACAAACCAGACCTCCACTGGGAGAGAGCGGAGAGTGATGAGACCTTGAGGAGGCTTATTGCCACCCAAATCCCAGAGAGGACCAATAGTCATTACCAGCGAGAAATCAATTGTAAGCGGCTGTTACGATACTGCAAGGTTATTTGCGGTGGTTATCGAAAAGAAGTGGAGAATACTGGAAATCTGAGGAGACTTGTTGTCACTCAGACTCCAGGGAATACCACCGGTTGTTGTCGATGGGCATTCACTGCTGATGATCTGTGTGAAAACTCCTAGTGCGTGCACATAATAATAATAATAATAATAATAATAATAATAATAATAATAATAATAATAATAATAATAATAATAATAATAATAATAATAATAATAAAATAGCTGTAAAGGGTCAAAGAGGATGGAAAGACCGAGGAGGGAAAGCACTAACTAGACCTCCACTGGAAGAGTGCGGAGAGTACTTGAACCTTAGGGAGGCTTATTGCCACCAAAATCCCAGAGAGGACCAATAGTCATTGCCAGCGAGAAATCAATAGTAAGCGGCTGTTGCGATAACCCAAAGTCATTTATAATGGTTACCGAAAGAAGTGGAGAGCACTGGAAATCTGGGGAGACTTGTTGTCACCCAGACTCCAGGGAACACCACCGATTATTATCAGTGAGTAATCACTGATGATAACCTGTGTGAGAACTCTTAGTGACTAAATAATAATAATAATAATAATAATAATAATAATGAAACTACCAGGAATCACATAAACTGATCCCCTTAAAACATACACAAATTCAAAACATACAAAATTGCCAAAGAAGGGTCAAGAAGGATTTGACATATCGAACAGGGAGAGCACCAACCTGTATGGTTTTTATTTTATTTCCTATTTTCGTGTGTTGTTGAGTCAAAAATAAAAGTAGACTTTAAAACGGCCATGTTGTAATCAGCTGGGAAGCAGTTCAGTGGTATTGTGTTTCACAGACGTGTAGTTCTTGGAACGGCACTCGTCTCATGGAAGTTCCGTTAAGCTCCCGGTACACAGAGGAAGATAGAATAATTATTTACAATAGCTGTAGCTAGACGAGTTCTTGCTAAGAATGTTTTACAGTCGAGCGCCTATCATAAATAAATAAAGAACTAAATATTTGAGATACAAATGCCATCGTGTAAATTAATTGAAATTAACTGCGATCTAGCCAGACAAACGATCCGAAAGAATTTACCACCAGTTCCAGTGAGAGCAGGCCCAACGTATCGGCTAAGTAAGTATTTTGAAGAATTAACAAAGAAAAAAACCAATCATGTGTCTCATTGACATATCTGAATGACATGAATTACAAAATTGAATTATCCTTATGAAACAAGTAAACACCAAAGAGAGAGCTTGACATAAGTAGTAAAGAATCAGGACTTTCGTGATTACGAAGTGTATTGAAAGCTCAGAAACAAACAATTGAGCTACCCAAGAGATCTTTGGCAGACTTTTGAAGAGTCGTATTCTCGTGAATTAAAACGAAATTCCAAAAGCATGTTTGATATATGCAAAATTCAAGATAAAAGTGAACAGCGAAATCAGTGACCTGAGAGAGAGAGAGATGGTGTAGCAGCCATCAAGCAGGAAAAAGAGACTGAGGCTTGCATTATGCAAATCAGGTGCGGCAAAGAAGGCTAAATAAAAGGCGGTGTATGTTGGGTCGAGAGCAGTTGAGTAGAGAACGTCTCGAAGTTCGCATGCGTTTGGATAATACGGTTAAAAGAAGGAAAAACGTGTTGCCTGGAAGAAAAAGGAACACAAGTCACTGTTACAAATGGTGTTCTACCGGTGTTTGATGGAATGAAGGCCGAAATCTTATATGACTTCTTCCGTAGCGTTTTTACCCATGAAAATACAGAAAATGTGCCATTACTAAGAGACAAGTTCAGTATAGAGCTATCCGGTAAAACCATTGTAGGGGACATAAAAAGAAACATCTCAAGAAACTGAAAGTTAGTAAATCGCCAGGACCCGACTAGAATCTTCAGATAGATTACTCCATGCATCATCAAACTCCTCATGGTGATATATTAAAATCGGATTTAGAAAACTAACAAGCCAATAGAAACAGGGTCAAGTCACACCTATCTTTAAAATGGGGACAGGATCGAGCCAGGAAACTATCGACCTGTAAGCTTGACATCTGTTTTGTGTAAAGTACTGGAGAGTATCACCAAGGAACAGGTGAAGAATCATATGGTTACGAACAATCTTCTCTGTGATGAACAACCCTGATTTGTCCCGGGAAGATCATGCATGACCCAGCACAGTACACGCCTAGATGAATGGAGTAAAGAACTAAGCAGCGGAGACCGCATGAACGTGACTTTAAGAAGGTTGTTGATACTGTGCCACGTAGACGACTTGTCAGTAAGCAGGAGCGTTACGGCATCCGAGGTGAAGTAAAATCTTGGATAGCCAGCTTCCTACGAGACGCACCCACTGTATTTCCATAAACTGCCATGTGTCCAATTGAACCGACATTACCAGTGGAATTCCTCAGCGAAGTGTGCTTGAGTCTGGACTGTTTGTCATTTTTTAGGGTGTGGTGCGCATATTCGTTGATGATACAAATATATACAGTACAGGAAGACGTGAACAGGGTATCAAAATTGTCAGAGGACTCGCAGTTACAGTTAAACACCAGTAAATGTTGTGTGATGCATCTTGGCCACAACAATGGTTAGGCCGATACTGGGATATGGGAATGCTCACAGGGTTCTTTAATTTGTTTGTGATATCGATAAGGTTAAGAAGGTTCCGCATTGAGGTAATGTTGTGTTCGACACCACGGGATCTGCCCCATAAGAAGAGATTGGAAGTAATGATGCAACTCTCAATGTATTATCGACGTGATCGCGGCGACATGATTCAAGTCTACAAGATCCTGATATGAAAAGACAAGGTGAAACAACAAAGATTACTACCCCTCAGCACAACCAACAGAAGAGAGAGAGAGAGACAGCCTCAACCACTACAAGACGTACGGATGAGTGAACACTAGAAAGTTTTCATTTGGGCTACGGGTTGTGGTCAATAGCTGGAGTGAACTGCAGAAATGGGTTGTCAATGCCAAATATGTCAATGATTTTAAGGGACAACTGGGCAAGCATTGGTCATATAAACAATATTCTGTCCGGTTCAGGCAGTGACAAGACGATCACACCCGAAGAGTATATGTTATGTTATAAAATGTATTTTCAAATCTACATGTACGCCACCAATGCATGCAAGAAGAAAAATGAACACACAAAAACGGCTGAGACTAATTTTTAAACAATTGCAATGTCATTCTTGTACGTGTTTTGTAAACTGGCGGTATTTTTCTACTGATTTTCATGATCAATATTTGGTTAAAAAAAGCGAAGGAGTTGCCGAAAATTTCCACACTCACAATCGGAAAATAAAAGAAAGAAAAAAGCCTATAAAAACGGAGTGACTTAATAAACAAAACAATGGGTTGCATCGATCTGTAAGTAATTTGGTTTAGTTATCTATTTCCTTAAATAACACACACATGTATGTGTGTGTCTATGTATATATATATATATATATATATATATATATATATATAGGAAATGAAAAAGAAAAAACCAAGAGATATTTTTATATATTCATCAACGTTTCGTCTTTATTGTAAGACTTCCTCAGGATGATAATTTTAAGAAAAATGTCATGCATGTACATCGAAATATTGGGTTGACATTACGTCGGATTACTCTCATCCTTCCTTTCTCATATATATATATATATATATATATATATATATATATATATATATATATATATATATATATATATGAGAGAGATAGAGAGAGGGGGGGAGAAGGAGATATATAATAAACGGGCATTTATATATATATATATATAGAGAGAGAGAGAGGAGAGATTAAAAGAGGGCATAGATAGATAGATAGATAGATAGATAGATAGATAGATAGATAGATAGATAGATAGATAAAAAGCGGTCATAGATTGATTTATTTTTTATTTTCCCAGATGTTATTTTAAGAGCAAACTACTCAATCGGATCGAAGTTTATCATTGTCATGCGCTTTTGACATATATCAAGGGGAGACAAAAGAAGGCAAACATTTTGACAAATACCCAAAACATGCTGTGCAAAGCTGATGCACGATTGAAACAAAGTCCGATCGTAAAGTCCAACCAGTAATCCTGTTTTGTACGAATTCGTCTACTGCTTGATCCAATCTCTTGACCATGCCCTTTAAACACAAAGAGAAGTCTTACGTTACGATTACGTATTCTGCAATTGTCACGCACGTGTCAGATATAAATATTCCACTAGAATAAACCGACAATTAATGAGATATGGAGATCCGGATTCCAGTTTATGGGTGCTCTTTATACCGGTAAGCCTAGTGCGATACCTTTTGTATTGAAGAAACTGGAAACTGGTTTTCTTAAGAGACGTTTTTTATACTCGTGTTTCACCACTTACCAATGCCGAAAGCCACTCAAGGATAAGGTTTAGAGAGATTTGCAGTTGGATAATAAAACAGTGCTATGAAAAAAATTACTACTCGTTCAATAAGAACGTCTTGCGACGAAAATGCTATTTCAAACTTCAGGGTGGCATCTCCTTTTCCTTTTACTAGGTACACTATTTTATTTGGTAAGTGAGGGTGGTACAGAAACTTGTGTTCGACTCGGCGTTGTCCGGGAACAATAAATGTAAATTACAGTATTACATTTAAATCTCTTTGGACTATTTTCATTATTAACATCATTTCTCTTCATATTATTGTGAACGCGGGTGGGGAGGACGTAATTAACCGGGATCAAGAATGTCATTGTAATTACTTTTACTCGGCGTTGCCCAGGAGCAATAAATGTAAGATACATTATTACATTAAAAACAGATAGCTATGGTAAATGAATTACATTATTATTTTCAACACATTAAAACGAGATAGTAATGAGCTGGGTGAAGCAGAAATAATAGGAAAGAGGGAAAGATTTTTAAAATAGACGGAGAAAGGGAAAAAGAGGGGAGAGAGATAGAAGTGTTAATATAAAGATGTTATACGCACTATTTACTTTATTTTATTTTGTTTTTTTATGGCCCTGTGCAATGCTGGGTAGCCCTACTAGTCTTTTACGAAGGCTAAAAATCACTCGAAGATAAGGGTTAACAAAATATAATGATTGTCTGTTCAAAGATGAAGAATATCACGAAAGGATTGAAAAGTATTAGTGGAATAAACTAGGTTTGATTAATTATTAGGGCGATTTATGACAAGTATTTGACATTGGATTTGAAGACGACTATGTTTTAATCTTTTTTTATGCATTAGGCAATCACGGCTTATCAAGACCCAAAGTCAACTCGAGGATAAGGGTTAATGTGTTTGTCTGAAGGATTGATAATGATGGTCGGGACTGGGAAAGTTTAATTATTTAGGAGGGCGGATCAACAAGAATTTGTTAACATTAGACTTGAAAACGACCATTTTGTAATCAGTTGGGAAGCATCCCCGTTGTATTGTGTTCCACAGAAGGGCAGTCATGTGAAATAAACTTTTCTCGTGGAATTACCGAGAGGAGGAAAGGAAAATTATTTTCAGTGGTTGTAGCTAGACGAGTTTTTGTTGTGAATGTTTTACAGGGAGAATCATATATTAGAGCTCTGTCAAGCCCCAACCATGAAAATAACGATAGAATAGAGAAAGATTACCAACGTTTCTTCTGTGAGAAAGATGCTGTGGGGAAGAGAGGAAGACATTGTCGAAGTCGGTTTTGTACTCTGTCAAAGCAGGAAAGGTGATCTGAGCGGCACATCCTCAGACGTGGCAATAGTACTCCATCTTCGGACGTATTTCACTCTTATACAGGTAGAGAATTGCGTCAGGAGTGACATACATTTTAGAAGGTAGAAATTTTAGTTGTAAAGTGTTGACAACTCTTATTATATTCTTCAATAAAAAAAATATGAGTTAGACCCTTGCGATGTTTACTTTTAGGTGGTTATTTAAAAATGTTTAATTTTAAAATCGTCTGGGCCGGATGAATTTTTTTTTTAATAAATTGTCGCGAAGTACGTTTCTATATTGCCAATAACATGATACAATATTAACAAATGGAAATTGGCGAAACAGAAGTAAAGATTAATTTGTCAGCTTAAAGGATATTTGAAAATCCGACAGGATAACTTTATATGTTAGATTATAGTCTCGTAACAAATCAAGAACAGATATGTTTAAGATGTGTCTATTGAATCTACGTGTTTTGCAATTAAAACGCTATTGCAAACGTATAACCGATGAACGAATGGACAGAAGTGATTATAGAAATACGTGGTGGACAGAAGTCATTATGAAAATGCATGGTGGGCAGAAGTCATTATGGAAATGCATGGAAACGTCTAAAGATGCCATTGTAAAATAAGCGTGGTAGACTTCCGATAATTCTATTTTAAACAAGTGTGAAAGGCCAGCAGACCGACATACTAATGAACAGCGTCTATTATACAGATGCATGTACGCAAATCAGATGTTATTCAAAAATAAAGAGTGAAAGATCGAGAAACAACATACTTACAGAGATGGTCTATTAATTGAGATGCATGAATGCAACTGAGGATCCCATTTAAACTTAAGCGTGAAAAGCCGACAGACCGACCTCACTGACGGACAGAGACTCTTATAAAAATGCATGGACGCAATTAATGATGCTATTTAAAACTGAAGAGTGAACCAGCGACAGACCGACCACTCGACAGATAATGTATTTTATAGATACGTAAGATTTCAGTCGTATAGGTGAAATATTTCAACCATTGTTTTTTTTTTTGTATAAGAGCCGCTGAAATATTTCACCTATTTCGGCCAAATTTTGGATGCAACTGATTATTGCTCTTAAATTGTATATATAGTCCTGAACTGATTTATCTTCCACCCACAAGGTAAGATGTGACACAAGGTCGGGAAAGTGGGAAAAAACAGCGCGCGAGAATTTGAGCACTCTGGCTGTTTAAAAATTGCCTGGGCAGCTCCGTCGGCATTCCCCGGTAGGGGCGCCTCAGGCGATTAGCAATAAACTAACCTCCTCTCAAAGAGTGAGAAGGCAAAGTCTGGGAGGGTGCACCTCCTAGAACTGCACAGGACCAGACAACCAATAGACCGGCGTAAATCCAAACCCGAAGGCCCGGACAATACCGGTTTATTAGGCGGGGTAAAAATGACCGAGTCCCCCATGTTAGCTATCAAAAGAGGTCCTACCGATCATAACATGCACATCTTAATTCTGAGTCCCGCGGCTTTTATATTTGTTTGGTGCTATTTTTTCATGGTTTTATTGATGTATGTGGCAACACCAGGCCCGGGCTTATTTCACCTGTGATCCTGTCACGGGGATTGTGTTTATCTATACCATTAGTTGAAATAGTACAGTGCACTATCACACACATTGTACGTGTTAGATATTTGCAATAAAGAATGTTGATCAGTGTTTTTTTCAGTGGCCTGTAACATGGAAACCAAACCTTTCTGGGACTAGGTTTATGTGAACCCTTTTCACAATTTACACATATATGACATAATCCTGGAGATATGCCATCAATTTCCCGAACACCCTGTATTAGAAAAAATAAATTAATTATAAACAAAAATAAATTAAAACATTTATATAAATTCAATTCGAACTACTTTTTACAACTTCTTTTTCTATTCTTTTAAGAATTTGTAAGCAATTATACTTGCTGTTAAAACGTGCCATACGGCGATTCGTAGCGGGAAATCTTTCCTTTCGTCATATCGTCTTTCGGTGCGGGGAACTCCTTAATTTATTTTCATTTCCTGCTTAGCAAATCCAATAAAAATGTAATCGATTTGCGTTCAGCGCCAAAGTGGACAATGACATATTTCTTTTAACAAATAACAGAGACAGGTTTTGTTTTTACTTATTTAGATGACATAAGCGGATATTCCACGGTTGCTATCTTCATTGACATTGATGTTTTTAGTCCAAATCTTATAAACTATTAGAATTTTATATTATTTGGATTATTGGGCGACAATAGCCCCCGAACAAGGTTTAGTATAACATTAAATACAATATGGAAAGCAATAATTATAAATAGTAGATCAGAACTACGTATATATATATATATATATATATATATATATATATATATATATATATATATATACATGGAAAATGAAAAAAGGAAAACTAAAAATAGTTTTTATGTATTCATCAACGTTTCGTCTTTATTTCAAGACTTCCTCAAGATGATTGGTATATATATATATATATATATATATATATACATACATACGAGGGGCGTTCAATAAGTAATGCCCCTCACTTATTTCCAATGGCAGTAGATTAATGAAACTTGGCACAGTTATTAGTCTTTCTCTACATAGGAACCACCCAGAATTATGCATTTATCCCATCGTTTGATGCAGCTCTTGACACCGTTTTTGTAGAACACCCCAGATTGGTCCTCCAACCACGTCGTAACTTCAGAAATCAAAGCTGCATCATCTGGAAAATGCTTTCAGAAACAACTTCATGTCTGGGAAGAGATGAAAGTCAGAGGGTGCAAGCTCAGGAGAGTAAGGGGTGGGGGGGGGGTTTATAGCCACACGCCCGTGCTTCTGATCTGGCGACATGCTAGTGGTAGACCGGAGCGTTGTCCTGCAGGAGGAGGATACCTTTGCTGATCTTGCCCCGCCTCTTGATTTTGATAGCTTCTCCTAATTTTATCAAAAGTAAAGCGTAATAGCTCCTGTAATTGTGGTACCATTTGCCAGGAAATCTGTCATCACTACTCCGTCCTGATCCCAGAAGACTGTGAGCATAACTTTGCCAGGGGGGGGGGCTTCACCTTTGCCTTCTTTGGAGATGCTGAGTCCAAGTGTTCCACTGCATTGACTGGGCTTTGGTCTCTGGATCATAGTGATGTACCCAAGTTTCATCCTGGGCAATCAGTCTATTGAAAAATTTTGACTCATCTTCTTGGCACATCTCCAAATTTATCCTCGAGCACTCGACACGTTCTTGCTTCTGGAAAAGTGTGAGCAACCTGGGAATCCATCTGGCAGACACCTTATGCATATGCAAATGGTCATGAATGATAGTTTCCACAAACCCTGTACTAATCTTGACCTCTTGGGCTATTTGGCGAATAGTAATGCGTCGATCTTCCAAAATGGCAGCCTCAACTTGACGGACAGATGCCTCATCAATGGCAAAAGAGGAACGACTAGGTCTGGGAGCTGTTTCCACAGACTTACGGTCATGTTTGAATTTACGATGCCAGCGTTTTACAAGGTCATATGATGGGGCATCATCAGCATAATTTCTTTCATTTCATCAAAAGTCTCCTTTGGTGTGTGTCCTTTCAAATACAAAAAACCGGATCACTGCACGACACGCAACTGGCTCCATTTCACACCTGACTCAGTTCAAACACCTGTACATCAGAAACCACAATTAGTTCAGAGCTTTTTTTTGCAACATAACCCATACAGATATAAATCATTACACATGCAAAATTTCATCTAGATCAGACAACTGGAAGTGGGTCAGGGTCATTACTTATTGAACGCTCCTCGTATATATAAGCAGTTAATTTCTCGTTTATATATATATATATATATATATATATATATATATATATATATATATATATATATATATATATATATATATATATATATATAAACGAGAAATTGACTAGTTTTGTTCGGATCAATGAATGTCTTTAGAAAAAATGAAGATTTGAAATTTATTTAGAACTAGCAAAAACTACCCGTATTCCGGACAATAATTCATCTATCTGTAGCTTTATAAAAACAAGGAATCAATTTTATACTTGACAATTTGGTAATGTGGTAAAAACCAATAAAACGATGATTGTTCTTGTGTTATTTGATATATTCTAATGTTGAGGGAATTTACTTTGTATGGACATAGTCACATGTTTTTAAATTAGGGACAAAAAGTTATTTTATGTTTTTTCGATATTCAAAGTCAAGTCATTTGATTTTGTATATTCATAAAAAGAATTTTCTATTAAAAACTGCTTATATAATTAACGGAACAAACGAAAAAGCAGAACGTCAATTGGTCAAATATTTGAAAATACACAGCGTATTCTAAAAGACGTTAATTGTAAAAAAAGAAAAGAAAAAAGAAGGAAAAAAAGAACATAACAGCGATAAAAAGTTAGCAATAGTTAGCCGGAGTTGCTGTTGGGTATATTACATTGTTTGAGTGCGATTTCTCTAAGAAGTTTGGTAAGGAGAAAGAGTCTAGCGTGTTGTTCACATTAGGTGGTATGGGTAAACGATGACAGCGTGTTCGATGCACTTGCAGTGCGGGAGAGAGAATTAACTTTTATGAGATGTTCAGTTCGTAAGATTAAAATTGTGATTAAAAGTATTCATGTGTATGACTAGTGTGTTGGTGGAGTTTTTTGTGTGAGGTCATGTTAATGCTCGAAAATACGAGATTTAATATTTCTGGCCGTCTCGACGATATAAAACATCGTACATAAAGCACATTGTATTTTATAAATGTATGCATCTCTCTCTTTCCATTATGTCTCTCTCTCTTTCTATATATCTATCTATCTATCATTCTATCTATCTATCTATCTATCTATCTATATACATATATATATATATATATATATATATATATATATATATATATATATATATATATATATACATATATAAGTACTTCATGTATCCACATAAAATATTATAAGGAGATATAATTTTTTATGTGTCAGTTTTCAGTATTTACTTCAACAGTGCTCGATACGTAAGTAGAGCTAGGTAGTAAGCAATGAAAATATATATGGCAATCAAGCTACACAGAGGCTCCCGTGTTTCATCCCCCGGGGATGAAACACGGGAGCCTCTGTGTAGCTTGATTGCCATATATATTTTCATTGGTTACTATATATATATATATATATATATATATATATATAGAGAGAGAGAGAGAGAGAGAACTTTTTTTTTTACTATTTCATGTATCCACATAACATTTTTATAAAGAGATATAAGTTTTTATGTATCAATACGACAAGCCAGTACATGTAGAAATTTAGACGACCTGTGTAGATTATGTCTGAATGAAAAATTTGAAATCCTAAACTTTAACGAACCCCGAAATCTATTAAACTGTAGAAGTGAGATAGCTAACAGCTGCTTACACAGAAATACATTCACCTTAGGCTAAAGATACATAAATAAATAAATAAATAAATAGGTAAAAAAAACTAAACAAAACTAAAAACTAACAATTTAAAAATTATAACCTAAAATAGAAATACAAAGAAACCACGTGTTAAAATAAATTCACCCATTATATTGACACAACAAAGAAACAGGATATAGGGCAATATAGAAAAGAGAACAATAGAACAGGATATAGGAAGTAACACTAACCAGACCTTTGTTCGTGGGAAGGCCAACGATTGGCTGAGAGAACAACAAAGAATCTGATTGGTTAATTAGCTAGCCGTGTATATAAAAACACCCGGCAAAAATAACACCATGCATTTTAGCCTGAAGATTCCCCCGGGGATGAAACGCGGGAGCCTCTGTGTAGCTTAATTGCCATAAATATATTTTCATACCTTACTATATATATATATATATATATATATATATATATATATATATATATATATATATATATATATATATATATATATATGTGTGTGGGGGGGTATATATATATTATTTCATGTATACATAATATAAAATGTTATAAGGGGATATGATTTTTTATGTATCAATTTTCAGTATTTACTTCAACAGTGCTCGATACGTGAGTAGAGCTAGGTTGTAAGTTATGAAAATATATTTATGGCAATTAAGCTACACAGGGGCTTTCGCGTTTCATTCCCAAAAGCGTTTTAAATATACGTAAGACAACACATTTAATAAAGGAAATAATTGCTGTACATTAAATGTCAAGTTATATAATGTTATGAATTTTTCATTGAACCGGTACACGCACGTGCGCGTCAATATGTATGGGCAGGATTAACACCTAAACTAATGAACTTATGGGATACGGGTGAGTAACGTGGACACATTATTTTGTAAACTTTACCATTTAGGGGGTTGCCCTGAAATATAATCCTACTGCCTCTGCCCGCCACAAAGTTAAAAAAAATTTAATACTAATGCTATACTCATTGCTTTTACCCGTCCTGGGATGGCTACTTTCTTAGTTTCCCCACGAGGGTAGATTTAGACACAAGGTAAGTTTTTAATGTGAGGAAAATCTCGATCCGCAAAGAGGTACACTCTAGACTGGGACACAAATTAATATTGCTTGAGTTTAGAATGATTTTCTCTTTCACTGACCCGAGTAAAGAAAAGATGAAGTGTAGTATCAGAACAGATACTACACTTTGCATTATTTATTTACACAAAAATATATACAAGTTACATTCTAAACAAATTAGGTACAGGGCAATGAAAAGTTTGGGAAAAATAGTGGTCGTTGGTCATCCTTTGTTTACTATAACATATTTTACTATTTCACTTTTGGCTAGAATTATTACAACAATACCAGATTTACTCTATGGGCTATCCTACTTAAAATATTTTGCAAATTGTTGGTAAATATCGATTTTATTCATAAACATATGTCTGTACGAATTCATTGGCAGTGGAGAGTTGGACAACAGAAAACAAAACAAAAAAAAACTGGTAAGTAAAACCGGCCCAAGCCTTTCTAAAAACTAAATCGTTCACTTTGTCCTGTTTGTTTAGGACTGAAAACAAACAGTTTGATCTCTAAGTAGGAGTGGGTCATGTGGAAGAAACTGAGGAAGAGATGGAGTTTCGGAGTGGATGGTTTTATTTATCTTCCTCCCACAAGGTAAGATTTGACACAAGGTCGGAAAAGTGGGATTTGAAAAACCAGCGCCCGAGAATTTGAGCACTCTGGCCATTAAAAATTGCCTGGGCAGTCCCGTCGGCATTTCCCGGTAGGGGCGCCTCAGGCTATTAGCAATAAACTAACCCCTTCTCAAAAGGTGAGAAGGCAATGCCTGGGAGGGTGGACCTCCTAGAACTGTACAGGACAGACCAATAGACCGGCGTAAATCAAGACTCGAAGGTCAAGACAATACCGGTCTATGGGGTGTAGTATCCATCGGAACAGATACCAACGGTGTCCTTTCAAGTTTAATTTAATTTGGGGAGGCCAAGATCAAAATAAGAGTGGGAGGTGGGCAATATGGAGTTATTCACTCGACTAGCTAAAAGGCTTATTTATCCGAAGCGCTGGGGTCTGTCATAACCAGGGCCCGCGTGCGCCGTGCTTAGGTAGGAACCGCGTACACATACTTGACTACTTTTCGTACACACAAGGACACTTAGCTCCAAGCCAAAAGGCCAAGGGAGGAGTGTTTTGATATAAGTTGTTATTCTACAATAACGAAATAGATAGCTAGGTTAAACAGAAGGAAGGGTAGTTAAATGTTCACGCAAAGCGTAATTGCAATTGGCGACTGAGTAAAAATGTCTGACCTCCCATAAACCAACATGGTAATTTGTCTATTTTAATAAAAAAAACGTTTGAACAAGAATTTATTTAAGATTTGATGAAGAGAATTCATTCCGGAGTTCATTGCGAGAATTTTTTTCTGTCGATCTGACATCTTTATCCTACGAACTCAAACCTTGTGCCTTTAATCTCTCATTCATAATTAGTAGGAAGCCGACATTATCATTTTCGAAACATACTGTTTTTACCTCAAAGGACTTTCTATATAACATTATATATTTGTATAAATTATGGATGAGTAAATCTTTTGAGTTATTGAGAAAAAAACGATTCCGTATTTTGAAAATACCTTTGTGTAGACAGCGGCAAATAAATGTCTTTCCTTTAAAAAATATACCCGCCTGTAACCGCGACAGAAGAATGGTCTTTTTGACCGGTGAACCGTAGCAAAGGTGCATTGGTACAATCGATCAAAGTACTCAGAGTGTTGATGTCATAACTAACGACAATAGCTGTGGATGGTTTCAATTATATTTGGGCCTCTATACGGGTGATGGAGCAGCAGGGTTCGTGCGATGTCGAAGGAGTTATAACTAGTGCCAGCAACCTGTGAGTCTTATAGTAAAAGCTGTGTTTTACTGCTTTTCTTTTTTTATTCCACATTTTTATTTAGCTAAATCTTTTGTAAGTAAATGAAATTCTATGAAACTTATCGTCTGCTGGTTGTATATATATATATATATATATATATATATATATATATATATATATATATATATATATATATATATATATATATATATATATATGCAAGATCCCAAAACAGTTTGTTGATCACTTTAACTGCTCGTGTAAATTAGCCGCCGACTCGCTATTTAAGTTAAATTCCTCTTTAATTATTAGCTAATTCCCTATGGCCGAGGGGTTAACGCTCTTGACTGCAAATCAGTGGCGATTTGTGATCGGAGTTCGCGCCCGCCGACCGTTGAGAATTAGCTTCCTGCACTGAAGATTGCGTTAGCATGAAACATCGATGTCTGTAGGTAATAAATAATTATATATATATATATATATATATATAGAGAGAGAGAGAGAGAGAGATATAAAAGTAGTAAAACCTCCCAAAACCAGATTACTATTGGAGGAGAGAAAATAAATCAGCGTCACGTTTGTATGAATTACATCCCTTTCATTTAGCGCATGCGCATGCGTATTGATGCCGTTACGATCGTACTAACAAATTAAGATTTAAAAGACAGTTTTATCTAATGGGGTAACTTGTTATACAGTAAACTTTGCTTACTACTATATGCCCTTAAATAGTGGGCCCGTATATGTAACCATATACTATTTAACGGGCGAGTTGGGTTGTTTTGTAGTCCGTTTCTGTATTATTAGCAATAACAGTTATCGGTATTAATAAATCTTTCTTTCTACACTGGCTCGTATCTTATTACTACAGTGACATACGTGTTAACAGCACATACGTGTTTTGTTTTCTAATTTCTAATTTATAAAATTTCGAAATGAATGACTTAACAATGTACATGTTATAAGTAGTGTTACAGAAAATAAATGAGCTCATTACAAGTGTTGCATTTACCTCTGATACGGTCGCAAATGCAATCGGATAATTCTCTTATAACCCAGAGGAAGGACTTGTTTTTTCAAGCTTACTCTAGAAGATATGTTTAAATATAAAACAAACAAAAAAATTGCTAAGACTGGCCCGCTTACATGACGCTTATTTCAGCATTTTTCCAGATTCACTTCAATGTAGGAATCAAAATTTGTAACCTTTATTTTTGTCCAAGTTTAATTTTTACTCTGTGTAAATGGTAGTAATAAAATACGGACAAGAATTCCTAAACTTAATGAACTTTCACTTCCCACAAAATAGCATTCTCAAAAAATATTTCACAAAAATTTACAATTGTAGCGATAACTTGGAAAAATATCATCAAAAAGCATAACAACAAAATATTTTTTAAATAATACAGGAAATAATAATCACACAAGAACTAACCCTTATCCGAAAATATAGTTAACACCAAAAATACTTGTAACTGTGAAAATGCCAATGATTGCCCCTACAACAAAAGTGTTTCTCATCCTCTGTAGTTTATCTTGCTGCTATTACAACTAGAGAAAATAAAACAGAAAATACCGTTTATATAGGCATTGCTTGATACTTTTAAATAAAGATACTACAATCACAATTTTTTCTTTTAATAGTGATAATTATAAAGATAAAAATCACTTGCCCAACACAAATCACAAAACGCCAATAGTTAAGTAGAATATAATTAAGAATGCTAGCAATTGAAGATTTCTAAATATCTCCTGTTATCTTTGTATTAATGAAAAATTAGAAATAATTAAATTTGGTGATAGAGGAAAACTTCTTAACAATAACTAGGAAATCTCGATTAACTGTAGACACAATAAAATACACACACTTAGTAATTGACATATAACCTCATGAATCTGTGAAACTCTTATTTTAACTAGTCTAAATAATAATAACAATAGCTTTTAATTTATTGTTGGCATAAGGTTTCTGCCTACTAGTATGGTTTCTTGTCTCGCATTGCTTATGTATGTAAGATATATGCATAACCTTTTCTGAGTTTATTGGAGTGGCTTACTATCATCTACATTTAGTTTCTTTTTCTTGTTTACTTTTATTCACTAGAAACTAGGGGGCGACTGTGAATTAGAGGGAATACCTACAGGGGCATCCTAAGTATGGAGTTGTACAGCGAGATGTTTGTTCACATTAAATTTAAATTTCTGCATGTTAGTACACTCAGGGAAAACGAGGACAGAGAAGAAAATTCTAAGGGCTAGCAGTTCGAGAAAATAAGCTATTAGAGAGAAAGCCTTCCAGCATCTTAAGAACCTCTACAATCAAGGGAATTGATGTTGTTCTTTGTCGGGTTATTCGGGGGCATTTACGTCGAGGGGGCACCAGGGCCGCAAGTTCGTCGGGGCATATTACATTGAAGTACTTGTAAAAAGAGCACAAGGATGCAATATTGCGGCGATGTGACAAGGGTTGGAGTTTAGTTGACAGTGTAGGACCTGTTAGTTTAGCGCTCTGTTTGGGACCCTGTTTAATAGGGAGAGACTAGTAGTTGGTGCTTCAGCTCAGATGTGGCAACAGGATCCATGCATGGGCGGGTGGTGGCTTTGTAGAGAGATAGGATACGGGCAAGTGTGAGAAGTTTTCTATCGTACTAGAGTGAACACACCTTCTTTGCAGCAGTCTTGGCAATCTCGTCTACGTATCTGTCCCAATCTATGTTAGCTGTGAATTTTAGGCGGATGATTTTGAATGATGGACTCTCAGGTAGGGTGCAATTAGCCATGACAATCAGTTATTGATATGGGTTCTTATAATTGTTAAAAAAAATGAATTTGGCGTAGTGGTATTTAATGTTACCATACCATCTACGTCTCTACCCTACGACAAACTGGAGGTAATTTTCTAAGAATTAAGACATTACCTTGCATATCTGTGCTTTCGAACTATTTACATGTCTAAAATAGAGAGTGATGTCATCAGCAAATATGTCCATCTCGGACACGATTTCATAATGGCGGTTGTTTATAAATATCATATCTCGTCATGTGGGCAAAACGCTCGCGCACATATCCAAGACAATGGCTGAATACTTAGAAAGTGACCTCCAGTTTGTAGTGAAATAGGATCATAAATGGTTGGTAACTTTTAATGGTGCCAAGAAAATGCTACCTTATTTCAACAACTACTAGAAACCTCTTCAAGCACCGATTGCCATGACACTCTATCTGAGAGTCGAACGTTCAAACTTCTCGGCCTAACATTCACAAGTAACATGAATTGGAACAAATATATAGAAGACATTGCTAAGGCTGCTGCAAAGAAAGTGGGCTCCCTCTACCGTGCTAGAAAACTTCTCACATCTGACAGTATCCTATATCTCTACAAAGCCACCATCCGCCCATGCATGGAGTATTGTTATGATATCTGGGCTGGTGCACAATCCACTTGTATCTCCCTCTTAGACAAGGTCAAAAAAGAGTCGCTAATCTAATAGATTCCTCACTATCCACCAAGCTTCAGCCCATGTCCCATCGCCGCAATATTGCATCCTTGTGCTTTTTTTTACAAGTACTGCAATGAACTTGCTGCTCTGGTACCCCTCGATATAAATACACTCGACCAACCTGACAATCAGCTAAATCCCATCCATTCACTGTGGAGGTCCCCAGATACCGGAGAGCCTTCTACTTCCATAGCTACTTTTCTCGTGCTGCCGGCATTTGGAACCCTCTCCCTGCTGCCTGTTTCCTCGACTGTACCGACATGCAGAAATGTCAAACTAATGTGAACAAGAATCTCGCTGCACAGTTTCTCAATTTAGGATGAGCTGCAAAACTATCACCCTAATTCTCAGTGGCAACTTGACTTGTTTGGGGTGAACTATGTAAAGATAATCAGGAATAATGAAGGTCAAATGGTCGACCCCTTTAATGTCATGTTGTTTGGATGTACTGAATCTTTCTCTTAGATAAGAAGGATATGATTATATTAAATATTCGTCCAATAATACCGTACGAATTAATTTTCATGAGAAGATTCTGATGCAAGACTTTGTCAAAGACTCTGAATATATCAATCGCTCCCGCTCTAGCTTCACCTGTCTTGTCTAGTGTATGATATATGCGTCCAGAGATGAGTGCTAGGATTTCTGCAGTAGAACGGGCTTGCCGAAATCCATACAGTAGGCTAAAAAGAAGCTTCGCATTAACGCAGTGGTAGACTATCGCTAGATTTATTAACGATTCAAAGATTTTAGCAAAGTTAGAAAGGTGACTGATGAGGGGATAATTAAACGGTTCGGTTCTTTCACCAGAATTCTTGAACACTGGTACCACAGAGCAATTTTCCAGGTATCAGGGAAGCAAGATTCAGCAAGACATTGGTTATAGAGTAATGTAGAGTAATTGTCTGCATCTTACTGAATCCATCGCTTAAGTTTTTTTTTAACTTTTCATTAACAGATGTTTTATATTATTTTCAGCTGATTTAATATTTATTCTCTGAATAGCAAATTCAATTCAGATATTTATATTAAGAATAGTGCTTCACAGAGTAAATATGTTTAATAATTATACATGTTATAACAAATATTTCGCTTTAAACAAACAACGTAAACAAGAAACAATAAAAAAAATAATAGCAATATTGTAGCTTTGAGGGAATAGATGAACCTTGAGGCGGCAGTTCTTCCATTTCATGACACCTTCATTAGACTGACTCGTTCAAGAATATACAGAAACCTCTTTCTAGTATGTGTAATATATTATACTAGCAGGGCTACGCATTCCTCTTTTTGGACATACACGCACGCTGTTATAGGCTATTAGAGAAATGAGTCGGTGTAATGGAAATAAATCATTAGAAAAAAATCAGAGTTACTTCCCCTTAGTTATTAGGAAAAAAAATGAAAAATCTAACCCTCTAACAAAATCGTGGCAAGTTTATCCTCAAAGAATAAATAGTTTATTCTGAATTTGAGATATTATTAATTCCGGTCAACGCTGATCAAGAATATACCAACTGTGAGTGTTTGTCTCGTAGTTTTTTTTTTACTTTTAGCTGGGCATACATACACATACACACATACACTTCCCTTTATATAATAGATTATAAACTCATAATATAATTTATCGTATTGTCGATCGAATAATTGTTAGATATTAGGTGAGTAGACCTACTAGTATATAAACTAGTTAGTTGAGAATAACAGGATATGAACGGTCAACCGAGGTTAACTCACCCAAGAGAGGTGGGGATTACTAGACCGTGATAATTAATAGAAACGTATATGACGTCAATGGCTCAAAGAGAGAGCGAACGAGAGAAGACGACAGTCCGTTTCGGAGCACGAAACGCGTGTATGTGAAAAATGAGATGGGTTGACTAAACATGATTAACAGCAATTATCGATTTCTCTCTGTCTCCTACCACTGGTCAATGATTTGAAACGAAGATCAAGTCGAATAAACCTCTTCTGTCTTCCATCAGTTTTGTCTCTACCTAGGTATGAATCCAATTTGTGACCGTTAATGTTTTTGTAACGATTACCGCAACTTGGTTTTTCTGCAAGGTTGAAACGCGACATATAAAAACCGAACGCTATGAAGTACGCCTTTTTATTATCCTATAAAAGCAGCAGCAGTCAACAAATGTTATTTCAGAATATTGACTCTCGATTGGACAAGATTTCAATCAACATTTTTTCTTCCAACCAGAGGCGCAAATTACAATATTCCGGGTGTAATAGACACCCTAAACACACCGGCGTTCTCTTTGAAGGCACACAACAAACGCAATAAGAAACTACCATAAACCACTGAACACACAACGACACAACATACTAAACAAAGGCAAGCATTATGCATACGGCCTACATAGTCTGGTAAACCTACACACTCGGCAGCCGAATAAACAGATATACTTAACTTTTAAAACAAACTAAATTATACTTCTCACCAGGTGGAACGTTTTGAGAAATACTGTACTATATTTCACTAATGACTCTTTATTTTGATTGTTCCAA
>OY744518.1:178801886-178831886 GCA_963556195.1 Sepiola atlantica
AAGAAACTCGCTACCAATACCATAACTCTGAAGTGCGTGTAGGAGATGAAATGCCAGACTCTGTCGAACGCCTTCGAAACTTGAGACGAGTTTCGTGATTCGCTACGGAATTAAAATTCGTATCGCATGTTCTGCTTTCTTATGATTTGTCAAGCAATGAAAAACATTTGTTTTACCTAAAAAATGTCGGACTTTAATTATGAGCTCCAATATGTGGCTGAGTCTAATTTCAAAATTAGCCCGCCTTAGTATTAGACTGTTACCCCAATATGAAACATATGACTTTTTTAATATTACATCGATCGTGAAAATAATATTTAGCGACCTTTCATGTGCTAACCTCCCTAAAGAGAATTATTCTATAATTAATTTAACTTTATCAATTAAAATTTCTCCAAACAGTTCCTCATCGTGCCTCTCTCTTCCATCGATCCTGTCATTTACCCCATGATCAAACGACAAAAATGATCAAACTATATGCATAATGAATGCTTAATATCATAATATCTAATAGAAATAAAAGAAAAATCCCAGCGCTCCTGGCATTTTCTCGGTCTCCGGGATTTTTCTTTTATTTATTTTTGACAAGGAGAGGAATAAGAAAAAAGAAAGAAAAAAAAAATCTCTCGAAATATATCAAATTTATTCTTGATAATCCGGATATTACAAACTAACACCCTTTTTGTCTAGAAAAAAAAAAAACCTTTCGATCTATATCCGACTTATTTCGGTTTGTTTTGTTTTTGTTCTCCACAGCTTACAGCTATCCGGACCTCCGCATTGCCTTCAACCTTTTTAAAAACTTTTATTATCATAATATCTATATACATACATTGTTCTTTTTTTCCTTTTTAAAACTAAGAAACATTTCATTTCACCCGCCACCCAAAAATTGTGTTAGTATTAAATTTCGTTAAATTGATTATTGCATAATTAATTTTATTTAATTAATTAATTAAAATTGACAATGACATATCAGGGATAATCGGTGTTTCCCGTGTAATAGATAAAATAATACCAATGATGAATACCAAATTATCTATTTGTTAACGTGTCTCTTCCTCTCTCTGCATCTAGCCCGCCCCTTTTCTGTGTGTTGCTTTAGAAGTGATCAAAGAAATACTAGGTATAAAAAGTGTACTGAAATCCACCCTAAACATTGTAATATACGAACGAGAATTTACCATGCGAAACATGACGAGGAATAAACCAAAAGACACCGCGAAATGCCCACGTCAAACTGGCACGACCACCCGCAAAAATGGTTCCTCGCTTATTATAAAGTAGGTGAATTGTTTTGCACGACACCACCATCCCCGAAAATAATTCCTAACTAAACTACTAGAAATACTCTCACCATTGAGCTTCGCCATATTATTGTGAACAGAACTTCCGCGGTTGTGTCAACACATGTACAGATTAGTAGGCCATATAGAAATACTTGCTAAAGACATCGTCAGCGCTGTATTCTTTTTTTGTAGTGAGATTCCGGCGTCTGGTATTCTTAAATAGTCACTCATCTGGGACTGTCTAGGATCAATGTCGCTTAACTTCAGCGATCTAAGGAGAACCAGCGTGTTAACGTAATTATGCTATCTGTTTCGTTATGATTTATCCGCATTGAAAAACAAGAATTTCTACTTTACCATTCCCCGCTCTTCGGACATGATTCTGTATTTGACGATATCTCTAAAACGAATTTTTAAAAATATTATTTACAGGGGTCCGCTTGACGTAGTGGTGTTAGCCACTGGTAATTAATTCTACAAACTGCGTTCAAGATCCAGCCCGAACGATTATGTCCACTTTCTGGCTACTACTCGGATAAAATAGGATTACTGAACGGGTCTAGCATCCATGGAAGATGGAGGAAAATTATAGGTTATTAGGATCATTGTGTAACTTTAAAAGTCTGATTTTCATAGATTTTAGGGGTCATTATTAGACTTGACTAGTGCTCAACGAGAGATGGAGAAAAGTGATAGGTTATTTGGACCATTCGTAATAATAAAAGTCTGATTTTCATAGATTTTAGGGGTCATTATTAGACTTGACTAGTGCTCAGCGAGAGATGGAGAAAAGTGATAGGTTATTTGGACCATTCGTAATAATAAAAGTCTGATTTTCATAGATTTTAGGGGTCATTATTAGACTTGACTAGTGCTCAGCGAGAGATGGAGAAAAGTGATAGGTTATTTGGACCATTCGTAATAATAAAAGTCTGATTTTCATAGATTGTAGGGGTCATTATTAGACTTGACTAGTGCTCAGCGAGAGATGGAGAAAAGTGATAGGTTATTTGGACCATTCGTAATAATAAAAGTCTGATTTTCATAGATTGTAGGGGTCATTATTAGACTTGACTAGTGCTCAGCGAGAGATGGAGAAAAGTGATAGGTTATTTGGACCATTCGTAATAATAAAATTCTGATTTTCATACACGTACGATTGTAGGGATTATTACTAATCTTGACTGGTGGTCAGAAGATATGGATAAAAAAGATAGATTATTTGAGCCGTCAGTAATTATAAAAGTCTGATTTTCATAGAAAAATAATAGTATTGAATATGATTAGACTTGGCTAGTGTTCTGAAGAAATGAGGAACAATAATAGGCTATTCGTGCCGTCCGTAATTATACAAGTCAGATTTTCATAAATAAATCGTTATATGACTTATTAGACTGGGTTAGTGTTCAGGAGAGACAAAGAACACTAATAGGTTATTTGGGTCGTACGTAATTATAAAAGTCTGATCTTCACAAATAAATTATTATGGAAATTATTAGACCGGATCAGTGTTTAGGAGAGATGAAGAACAATAATAGGTTATTTGGGCCATCCGTAATTATAAAAGTCTGATTTTTCATGAATAAATGCTCATAGAAATTATTAGACTGGGGTGGTGTTAAGGAGAGATGGAGAACAATGATAGTGCATTTAAGCCATCCGTAATTATAAAAGTCTGATTTACATAAATAAATGCATATAGTTCAATTATGTTTCATTCATTGTATCCAATAAATCGTTTAAAAAATATTGTTTCGGAAAGTAAATGATTTAAAAAGGGTTGAGTTGCCGTAAAACTGACAAAGCAAACCTCTCCTCTCTTCTTTCTTCTCTTGGCCATACTTACTGAAAATTAGGAAAGGGAAAATGGGACTAGTTAAGCGCAGAAATAAATATGACTGTGAGTACTGTTCTCACATTGGAGAATATGAGAACAATTGTGAGAATAATCCAAATAATACGGAAAAATACTTTACTTCCTGTTTCCTTATGCCTGACGACAGACGGAATTTCCGAGGGCAGAGCTTCTTTGCAAGGAACACAATACTACTGGACTGCTTTCCTGCTGATTACAACATGGTCGTCTTCAAATCCAATGGCAACAAATTACTGTCATGGACTGCCTCATAATTAATCAAACGTAATTCATGCCATTGATCAATGTTAGTACTCCCATAGTGTTCCTCATCTTTCGGCTGGCAATTATTTCCGTCTCATTAACACTAATCCTCGAGTAGCTCTTGGCCTTGATAATTTGTGACCCCAAACGTTATACAGGCCCTTCTCCACTGCATTACAAATTCTATTTTAACTACAATGGCAGTGTAGACCTCTAGAGTTGTTGACCCTCGTCCAATTGAGTTCCTTTGGCTAATTGGTGAGATCACGTCTCCATTAACGAACGACGTTTATTTAACGCCTACCCACAATAGGAGTATGTGACACAAGGTCGGAAAGTGGGATTTGAAAAGCCAGCGCCCGAGAAGGTGAGCACTCTGGCCATTAAAAATTGCCTGGGCAGCCCCGTCGGCATTCCCCGGACCTCCTAGAACTGCACAGTGGCTCTTGCAGTTTGTCTTGCTGGGAAGTGCTTTTCGAATCAATATGGCTGGTAGAGGAAAGTGGCCTTGTCTTGCCTCATCCCCGCCATAAAAGAGCCCGCATTTGCTTGGGGTGCAATTTAAAAGTTAAAGAAATGGTTGAATTGTAGGTCGAGTGAGGATTCGAACACTGCCCGATGGATTACGAATACCGGCTTAAATTTAGTTTTATTTTAACACTTGGGACAGCAAATCTATGTATAGTTATGCAGATCGAATTGGTTTTCATGTGTCGTATTTAGCTAAATAAAAGAAGGAACAGAAATCGCATTTGTCGTCAACAATTTATTTTTAAACTTGAGGTTGTGAAGAGCAATACGGAGAGAAAGAAAAGAAAAGAGGAGGAAGGAGAGATAATTTCGAGCGAGCGGTGAGCCGGGTTTTTTTTTAATGAGGCAACAAGTGGAATTAATTTTATTTAATTCCGTGACATTTACTTTTAACAGTCCCTTTTGCGTCAGAGTAAAAACTCTTCTCCGATAGACGTTGAAATCTACTCTTTCAGTCCTTCACCCCTATCCCATTGAAAAAATTCGGTCTTTAAGAAACTATTCCGTCAATAAAACCTTTTTCAAAAGTGTAGTATCTGTTCCGATGGATACTGCACCCCATACTGATATTGTCTTGTCCTTCGGGGCTTGACTTACGCCGGTCAATGGGTCTGTCCTGTGCAGTTCTAGGAGGTCCACCCTCCCAGGCTTTGCCTCCCCTCTTTGGGGAGGAGTAAGTTTATTGCTTACTGTCTGAGGCGCCCCTACCGGGGAATGCCGACGGGGCTGCCCAGGCAATTTTTAAATGGCCAGATTGCTCACCTCTCGAGCGCTGGCTTATCTAATCCCACTTTCCCGACCTTGTGTCACATCTTACCTTGTGGGAGGTAGATAAATAAAAATTTTTTTAAATCGTTGCGTGTAGGAAGCCATAAATTGATGAAGTATAATACACTAACGATTGTAGAGCGATTACAATCAAACACTTTCAAGTGTGGATGGGGTGGGCGCAAAGCGTGACGAGCAATCGGAGATATGAAGGAAGAATGAGTGCAACACAAAGGATTGGGGTCAGCATTCTTTGACAGTAACAGTAACCCGATACAGGAAAAACTATAAAAGCCATTGGGTACGCCGACCAAAATTTTATGCAATTACGAAGTAATCATGAATCGTAATATTACGATCCTATCTGGGGTTCTGAAACACGCCATCGAAAATAGAAATAATAACATCATTAAATAAGAAATTACTCAGTTCTTTTACATTACGAACTAGCAGGGCCCGTGTGCCAGCGTTGTCCGGGTGAAATATAAAAAAATATTTAACAATTAAAAAATACCGACAAATGATTACGAGAAAGAAACGGAGAAATACAGGATGAAGTTTTAATTAATTGTAATATTCAATCATGTATTTTCTAATAATATTAGAAGGAAATGGTTGGCCACTTAAGATGGTAGCGAAAGTTCAATTTTGGTTTATGGCTTAGCTTATAACAGTAGACATTGTAGTGAAGTTTCGACGCTCTCGATGATATTAGAAGTAGCAGAAGTAGTTACACCTCGATGTTCGTTCGTCATTGTTTTTGAAGAAAAACATTTGAAGAGATTGTCGTATGCTCGTACGGAGAAATGTTTGTAATTGGTATTCATGTGCTTTTCGTCATTGTTTTTATAATAATATCGGAAGAAAATTATCGTCTGCAAAGGGGAAACTAATAGTAGTTTGGGCGTTCTTCGATCATTCATATCCTTGATAATATTATGTGGGCCGCGATCACAAATAGCTAGCTCTCGTTTACCGAGATTAATTACATATTTCTTGATAAGTTGGAGTTATCCATTCATTTTGCGACTGATTATAATGGAGTTGTGGGTGATCCATTTTTTGGCTGATTCTCGATTATTGAGTGCTGAAGAAATATTTCTAGATAGGTTGGGGATATCGATGACCGTGGATTGTCTTTAATTGTCGAAGACTCTTGGCAAGAGTTAATTTGGGTTGTTCGCTAATGTTTGAGTAGTCACGTTATGCCTGACAAAGGATCCGTTTTGCGAGCTGTGGTTCTTCTTCTGTATGACAAGGGTCTGTTTGGCGACTTGTGATCCTTCCTTGATGTGCTTCACTTATCCCTTATATAGGAATACATATGCTCGGCTCCAGGGCAACTGTTTCGGATTGTTTGAAGGAATCTCGATAACTAATCAAGATTTAAGTATTTAACCAACCACAATTGAGTATTTTACAGAAATCGTTTTTTCATGCTTCTTTTGCTTCTGTTTTTTTTTATGTGTGTGTTGCTTGCTACTGCTGCTGCTGTTGTTGTTGCTGCTTCTGCTGCTGCTTCTACTGTTGCTTTTGTTGTTTTTGTTCACTTGGAACAGGGTCCTATCAGTAAGGCATTAATTATTAGTTCGGAGAAAAAATTGATAGCTAAGAATGATTGTGTAACAGCTCTCCCAGATCTCATTCCGATTTATGCGTTTAGGGCAATAAAGGAAAAATCTTTCTACACTGAGGCTATTTTAATTTTTTATATTTTTATTTTATTTAAAAAGAAAAAGAAAAACCTATGTATCATTTCTCATAAATATGCCTCTGTTAACATATATTTAAAATTAATTTGTGTTTATTTTGTTATTATTTTTTTTTGTCGGCTGACGACATGTGAATTGTTTTGTGTTGACGTTATGTGAAATTCAGTATTGTTGTTGTTGTTTGTCGGTAAACAATATTGATCAATATTTATCAGTATTTGTTCGCCAGGGGTGCCTAAAACCTAGGCACCCCAGAACGAGCTAATACGAAAAGAACGCTTTTGGCTCTACACTCATTTCTTTGACTTCCGGTTGAACCTGTAAACTACTGTAAATGTTGTACGGTGGCTAAGTGGGTAACGACGCGGACTGAGGACCTGGCTGTTCCGGGTTCGAATCAGTTCCTTCCACAGAAACACTTTCATCAAAACCCACAACTGACCTTGTGTCTAACCTTCTGGAGAGGAGGTAAGTAAAATAATCGCGCGCACTTCGCATATATATTTAGAAAACCATTTTTTTTTTAAGTAAAACTAATCTGCGTTGTTTGGTATTTCGTCACAAGGCCGATTTTTATCTAGGGAAAGATTTATTTTAAGAAAAAGAAAGGTATATTAGATATATATTTACAAGAATAATAAAATCAAGTCTTCAAAATACATAGTTTTATTATTCACAAAACTTTTTAATAAAAAAACGAGACAAATAAATATAAAAAAAACATTGCGGAGATCATGCCCCCATTTACGTGTCTCCTCACGAGGACGGCGTTAGGCATAAGGTCGTTTTTTAATGTAGTGCGCGTCTTTTTTTTAATAAAAACTATTCGTTTACATCTTGTAAACTTTAGATATTCAAAAAATAGGTTTACAAACTTTTTTCTGTAAGCAAAATGTATAAATAAACGTAATAACATAACATTTTTAAGTACTGCATATTTTTTTTTTCACATAGGGAGATCATTACAACTGACAAAGGAAAGATTATTGATAATGGGGAAAAACCCCGAAAAACAGAAACGAAAAGGAAATTAAATATATATATATATATATATATATATATATATATATATATATATATATATAAAACCAGATAAGGTAAAAACATGGTAAAAAGCAAGAAAAATGTTACTGTGTTTAAATAATTTTTTAATTAATCTTTTATTTATTTTTATCATTATTGTTTTTTGTTAAGTGATATTTTTTATTTTTTTACATTAAAGGTCACCGCTTATCAAGGCGTAAAGGCCACTCGAGGATAAGGGGTTAAAGAGTTTGACTCGAGGTTAAAGAGTTTGACTGGTGGGTGGTGAGACAACATCGCGTTTACCTGCACGATGGTTGTAGCAAATCATGAATTGATTATTTACAAATGCGGTTCAACGAGAACTTGTTTACATTGGACTTGAAGACGACCACATTTTAATCGGCAGGGAAGGAGGCTCGCGGCACTATGTTCCATAGTTGTGCAGTTCAAGGAAAGAAGCTTTGCCCATGGAAGTTTCATCTTAGGCACGCAGGGGGGGGAACGGGAATTCATTGACAGTGGAAGTAGCTAGGCGGGCACCTACCATGAACATAACTGTAGAGCAAAGAAAGACTAGCAACATCTCTTCTGTAAGAGAGTGACTGTAAAGAAAGGAAGAGAACATCCACCACTAGATTTAGAAATCGGCTTTGGACTCTGTCAAGGCAGGAAATGTGCATATGTGCCAGTAGTACTCCATCTTAGGACGTATAGACTCTTGTACAGGTAAGAGATGGCGTGGGGCATGAGATACCTTCTGGAGCTATAGAATGATCTAACCATTTATCCAACGGTCTTAGCAACAGATTCGATGTAAGTCTTCCATTTCACGTCTGAAGAGAAAGTCGGTTCCACAAGGGAATAGCCGTTCATTTCAACTTAGACAAAGTAGGGATCGGAGCGTTAATGGTGAAAGGAGAGGAGATTGGTCTTTGACGCGTTAAAAGTAACCAGCCACCTTTTCCCCCATTGCACAACTTGCACCAGGTCGGAAGAGAGAGGACCAGAAAGAACCTGATCATTAATGCTCTTAAAGGTGTTTCCATAGATGGTTGTGTCATCAGCATAAGTGTCGACGAATGATCTTTAAATGTGGTTTGGAGGAGTATTTATGAAAATCAGAAAGAGGTTGGGACCAGAATGGAACCCTGACGCACGTCGACATTGATAATGTGTTCCTCAGACTTCTGTCCATCAACGACTACTTTTATAAATCTATCAGAGAGAAAAGGTTTAGATGGTTGAGTATACATTTCCAAATATTCCATAGCAAGCAAGCTTGTTAAGTAAACCTTTGTTCTAAACCCTGTCAAAAGCCTTTGATGTGAAACGAAGCCCCCGTCAATAGATTCACTGATCCTATGTAATATTACAGTCAGCACATCGGCCTGATGATAGCCATATAATATAGTATAAGTATGTATCTCCGTGTATATATATATGTTGATATGTTTATATATATATATATATGTGTGTGTGTATGTGTCATCCACATAGAGACTGTTTCGCTGTATCACAGCTCTTCAGTGCGGCTAGACCAGTTAGTGCCTCAAGTCGGGATTTAAACTCAACCGTCGAGCTGACAGTCAGCGCCTCTACAACTGCCCTATGTCTCTCTCTCTCTCTCTCTCTATATATATATATATATAGCAATATATATGTATCTTTATATTTATATATATATAGCTATATATATAGCTATATATATATATGTGTGTATCTATATATATAGCTATATATATGTATCTTTATATATTTTTATATATATATAGCTATATATATGTATCTTTATATATATTTATATATATAGCTATATATATATACATATATATATATATGTATCTATATATAAATAGCTATATATATGTATCTTTATATATATTTTTATATACATATAGCTATATATATATATGTATCTCTCTCTATATATTTATATATATACATATATGTATCTCTATCTCCCTCTCTCTCTCTCTCTCTCTCTCTCTCTCTCTCTATATATATATATATATATATATATATATATATATATATATATATATATATATATATATATATATAGGAAAATAGCGTTGCCAACCCGCAGTGCCTAGCGTGGCTACTATGGAAAAAAACCTGACTGACAGTCACCAATAAGGTGGATTAAAACCAGTGAGGGGTGCCTCCTCCGGAAGTGATCAAAACCCCTGATGGTGATGATGATGGTTTGTGTGCACACATGTATATATCTATATATAAGAGTGTGGTTGTTGTATCTGTATTTGTGTATATGTGTATGTTCATATACTTATGTGTGTGTGTGTATATATATATATATATATATATATATATATATATATATATATATATATATATATATGTATATTTGTATGCATTTGTGAAACCCTGAAGGTTTTAGATAGATATTGCGTTAAACAGTCACATAATTAATTTTAAATACATTATTATTCTCTGTCTAGCTCGTCACAGTTTGACATACGTGTATTTTGGGCGAATGCTGGATGTACATGTTTGTATCTGAATGTGTCTGTGTCTTTGTGTGCATGTGTCAGTGGGTTGTGTTCAACCGAAACAACCGTGTTAACCTTGACTTCAAAAATGTTTAGTTAAAAACCGCAGACGATTTAAATATAAAATAATTAAATATATATATATATATATAAATGAAAAAGAACTGTGCTGTTACTAAGATTTTTAAATAATCTCAATTGAGCGCGTGTTTCTTTAAACTATAGATGTGCATCATTCCACAAAACTAAAATGCAAAGAAAAGACGAATAGGCCTGATAAGGTAAAGCTATTTATAGCTGTAACAAAAACATGTATGCAAATATGATGTTTGTATAACTAAAAAAGTTTTTATAACCATATATATATATATATATATATATATATATATATATAAGGTTAATACAACAAAAGATATAAGAGCCAACTAATATCTATCATTAGTGAACATCCGGATAAAAATAAAGCTCAATATACTGGATAGAGCTAAAATAGCAATAGATAAAGTGAAAGAATAGAATAAGGTGCGAACCAAATTTTATTACAATTAATGTTCAGGCAAAGTTCTTTAAAGTCCTTAGCTCATGAGTTTTCAAAGAAAATCTTCTCCTCAGAGGACCATTACCGCAATGACATTACTGCAGGTAATAAAAATTTAACTTTGGAAATATAAAAAGATATATTTGATGTTTTATATACCTTTATGTATTTTTATATATATTTTTTTTGCCTGAACATTGAATTGTGATAAAATTTGATTCGTACCTTATTTTATTCTTTCACTTCATCTATTGCTATATATATATATATATATATATATATATATATATATATATATATATATATATATATATACTGGGCTACTGAAAATCCAAAACATTAATCCGGTTTACATTATGAGGCTGATATACAGGTTGTGTCTTAGCCACAGTGAAAATTCTTGATGAAGACGAAACGACTGTCTGCTGAAGAATCGTATATATATTTATATATATATACTTTTTCTTTCTTCCTCTCTAATATATCAACTTAACTTGGTCGAATCGTCTATGTTTGATATAAATAGCAATACATTTGACAAATCGATATCAGATTTTGACTAACGAGTGTTATTTACATAAAAGTAACTTGCAATCGATTTCATTGATTACCTATGCTATCCTATTCGATAATTATTTCAGTAGCAAATACTGCGAGGAGCTAAATGTTTGTTACAAATTGAAAATGTTATTTACTCGCTCGTTACTTATTGATTCTTATCCTCGTATTTATTTACATTATGGCTACGTTTTAAGAATTATATTTCGGTCAAATTAGTGTATATGGACTATTCGGAAAATTCATAAAATGTATTATCAAGCAAATCACTCCATGTTATTATATATATATATATATATATATATATATATATATACATATATATTTCATTTTTAATTGTTTTGTTTTCTATGTTTTAGCGTTTTTGATTTATATATATATATATATATATATATATATATATTGGTGAGCTGCAGGATTATGTAGTTTAAAATATGATTATGAAACTAGCTCAAACTGTTGAACTTAAAAGAGTTTCGTATCCAAATGACCTAAATAGACAAACAAGGCAGGCTGCCACTGTAGGTGTAAGGGGCTACCGAGAAAGAAAAAGGGGGATTCAACCTAAATTAGGAGCTGCGCAGCAAGATGTTTGTTTACGTTTATTTTAAATTTCTGTATGTCAGCAGCGGCAGGAAAGCAGGAAGCAGGGAGGGAGTTCCAGAGTCCAAAAGCACGAGGAAATAAGCTTTTTGGAGTAGAAAGCTCTACGGCATCTGGGGACATCCACAGTGTATGGATGGGATTTGGCAAATTGTCGGGTTGGGCTAGTGAATTTACGTCGTGGGGGCACCAGAGCAGCATGCTCATCAGAGCACAATCCATTGAAGTACTTGTAAAACAGGCAAAGGGAAGCAACATTGCGGCGATGGGGCAGAGGCTGGAGCTTGGTAGATAGTGTAGGACCTATCAAGTTAGCAACTCTTTTTTGGAGCATGGAGAAAGTCAATATAATACCAATCACTGTATGAGCACTAGGAACAGTCCCCAAAAACCTGGGATAAATACATAAAGAAATTGGAATCAAAGGGATCGCTTAAACCATACAAAAGAAGGCACTGATGCCAACCGCTGTAATCTTAAGGAAAATCCTTGAATGTGGAAACCGACTTGCATAGGCTACGAACGGTACCCAGTCGCATGGAAGTTACAACAGGACGAACACAACCACACGAACCCAAGGAACAGAAACTGCGAGAAATTTCATAAACTCATGGCTCCAGCCGCTGCTGATACCACAGAAAATAGTCGTGAAGAGACAAGGAGGATGGAAAGAATGATGAGGGAGAGCACTAACAAGACCTCAACTGGAAAAATGCGAAGAGTATTTGGACTTTGGAGAAGCTACCGCGATGTCATTTGCGTTGGTAATCAAAAAGAGGTGGAGAGTACTGGAAATCTGGGGAGACTTGTTGTCACTCAGACTCAAGGGAACACCACCGGTTATCATCAGTGAGCAATCACTGACGATGACATGTGTTAGAACTCCTAGTGTGTACAAATAATAATAATAACTAACGGGACTCGTATAAATTTCACAGTTTATCTTTCATGGATAGTCTACTGCTTGCGTGCTTAAAAATATTTCCATTCTAAGGACGTCCAGCGCGAACGCAGACCCCAATATTATTGCACCATCTTTGGACAAAACCTAAATGACACTATGATCCTAAACCAAAGGCTTAGAAAGTGTATTTCATTTCGAGTTTAATGTTCGACACAGTAGCGTCATCAGATGAAATTTAAATATTTATTATGTTTGCATTGAATCTTCGGTGATCGTCCGATCTCATCTTTTAAAAAAGGTGTTGATGGTCATAACTTACGTACGAACATTAAAATTGTCTTAGCGTATTATTATTATTATTATTATTATTATTATTATTATTATTATTATTATTACTGTAATAACGTACTTGATTAGTTTATTTTTATTTTAACCCAGACATTTTTCAATTGTGAGCATAAAATCAAAATCAGCAAGAAGAATAATTCATACTTTTAACTGTAAACCGAAATTGTTATTCTTTTTTTGTATAGGTTTTAAAAAAATTGCAAACACATAAAAATGAAAGCCTAAACTGACTTCACTAAATTCCGGCCAGTGTTGTGAAAGTATAGCTGGTAAACATTATGATAATAATAATAATAATAATAATAATAATAATAATAATAATAATAATAATGATAATGATAATGATAATAATAATAATAATAATAATAATAATAATAATAATGAGGAGAAGAAGAAGAAGAAGAAGAAGAAGAAGAAGAAGAGTGGCTGTATTCTTACGAAACAGGGTTATTGAGTTAGAACAGGTTATTTGTATATTTTTGTTTAAGATGTTTGAGTGTAAATATAACGAAAATGAGTTACGTTCCTTGACAAGTCCTGCATTATTGAACAATAAACACGAAACGTATATATTAGTTGAATTCATAATTACCATAATTTAGAAGTACAAATAAATGTTGTCATGTATGTTATTTATAGAGTTTACCGATAACACGCGTTTCCTGCGTCATGTAATCTTCCAATAAGATCACACTCTTTCCAACAGTGTTTAATATTAAAATAATGTGTCATCGTTGCTGTAATTCGATCAATGGCCATATATAGAATCCTTATGTTTGAGTAATAATTTTTTTAAAGTTAAATATGTACTTATTTTTATGTTGACATTTTAGCACCAGTTCAACAGTTGGTCTCGTTCGTTCAATGATGCTATTGCTACATTTCCATCGTGTGTTCTTATTGTTACGGACACGACACATCCATGCCTAGAACGATTCGGGATTATCTCTTCTGGGGTGTTACTTATCTGAAAATCAACTTGTAGGGGAACAAGCGAGAATGACACCGGTTGCTAATGACACCGGTGGCTTATTCCCCTTTGGTCAGAAAGACTCAGACGACTGGAGAATAGAGATGGGAGTCCACCATGTAGGACAGGATCCCACGTGGTTGAATATAAAGAGACTCTTGGAGTAGAAGCCTACCATGTATAGTAGAGACCACTACGAGTGATGAGTAACAAGCCCTCTTATTGTATGTTCTTTTACGTTATGTTGACATTGGCTTTCAAGACGCCCAAGTTGAAGATTTGTTCAGAGAAATTTTGCCTGAAGCTAGGCACACTGAGGAACAAATGAAAGTGTTTCTTCGTTGTGGTAAAAAAACGGGTTCTTGCTGTGAATGTCTTCAGCATTCATCTTGGATAAATGCCACCTGAGGATAAGAGTCAATAAACTTGAATGTTTGTCCCAATCAAGTCCGAATATTTGCGAGACAATTCTAAATAGGAATTTGTTTACATTAGCTTTGAAGAAGACCAAGTTGTAATCTGTAGGGAAGTAGCCCCGCAATAATGTGTTCCACAGACGTGAAGCCCTTGTAAAGAAGTTCTGTTCGCGAACATTTCGCTTGACGCTGGGCATACTGGGGTAGAAAAGAAAGTTTGTTTTTTTTTTCGTTGTAGTAGAAAGACGAGTTTTTGCTGTGAATATCTTACAAGGAGGGACCAGATATTAGAGCTCAGTCGAGTACCTTCCATGGCAATAACAATAGAGTAGAGTAAAAACTAGAAATGTCTCTTCTGTGAGAAAGTGGCTGTAAAGAACGGAAGAGAGCAACCTCCACTAGATTTAGAAATCGATTTTGGATTCTGTCAAAGCAACAAAGAGTGCTCTGATCGGCACTTTCCGGACGTATCTGACTCTAATATAGGTAAAGAATCGCATCAGGAGTCAGGTACTTAGAAAATAGAAAAGGTAGACGAACTGGATAGTCGAAACGTTTTGAAAAATTAGAAAATGTTTCGTTTCTTTAAATAAAGCAACGAAACATTTTCTATCAGTAACTTTTACCCTGACAGATTTCAGGATAAAAGTTACTGATAAGAAATAGGAAACAATCTCGTTTTACACAGTGTTATACGGGTTTAAAGTTAACGCGTTTCAACAGAATTCTGTGGATAGCGGGTGGTATTTTAATGATTACCTTTTAAGTATGACCGATGGGAGTTCTTTTTTAACTTAAAACCTGCACATTAAAAACAATAAATCAAAGATTTTTGATTTTAGTATTATTTTTCTGGATAGATTATGACCAAAAACATTTTCTTATTTAGTTAAAATAATAATGATATAGTTGTTTCGTAGATTCTTTTATTTTCAATTACTTCTTACTGAAAAACAAAATAAATGGCAGTAGCCAATCTTGGGAATGGGGTACATTCTACTATGGTGTCCGCATGGAAATGCATTAATTCAAAGCCGTTAACTTTCTTCAGTATCTCCTTCTGTTAGACCTAGCTCCAGGTTTCTGTACTCAAAGTGTAGTATCTGTTCCGATGGATACTGCACCCCATAGACTGCTATTGTCTTGGCCTTCAAGGCTTGATTTACGCCGGTCTATGGGTCTGTCCTGTGCAGTTCTATGAAGTCCACCCTACCAGACTTCGCCTCCCCTCTTTGGGGAGGAGTAAGTTTATTGCTTACTGTCTGAGGCGCCCCTACCGGGGAATGCCGACGGGGCTGCACAGACAATTTTTAAACCCCACTTTCCCGACCCGACCTTGGGTCACATCTTACTTGTGGGAGTAAGATAAAATCTGGCCTTGTGCCTAACTCCTGGAGAGGAGTAAATCAATACTCTGTCCAGTCACAGTAACAAAAGAACGTATTGAAGTTTCAAACAGTATTGGGAGCTTTCAGATGTGTTTTTTTTTTAAATGAATCTCATCTTACTGGAAGTTAATAAAAGAAAATGTTAAAACTAATCTCTCATCTTCAAAGAGATATTCAAACCATTTTATATATATATATATATATATATATATATATATAATTAATGAATAAAATTAAGTCAATCGGACATTTCTACTTAAATCAATATAGCAATGCATCTGAGAAATCGATATTTGACTCAATTCTTTGACCTTTTGGATGGGAGCTAAATGTAGTATCTGCTCTGATACTACACTTCATCTGTTGTGTCCTCATTCAATGAACGAGAAATCTTTTCAGACTAGGGCAACTTTTATTTTTGTACTAATCCATAGTGCCTCCTTCTGGGGTGTAGGATTATCCCCACACGAAAACCCGACCTTGTGTCTAACTGCCCTAGTAGGGAAGCAAGTAAATAGTGGCATTTGACTCCGACGATAAAATGTTTATTTATTATTGTTGTACCATGACGTCAATGGAAGCGGGAGAGGATGGAGCCGCGAGAAGGAGGTGGAGCAGGCGCTGCAGAAAGCTGGAGAAAGAGTCGCTCGAAGGAGCTGGAGAAAAAGCCGCTGGAAGGAGCTGAAGAAAGAGCCGCTGGAAGGAGCTGAAGAAAGAGCCGCTGGAAGGAGCTGAAGAAAGAGCCGCTGGAAGGAGCTGGAGAAAGAGCCGCTGGAAGGAGCTGGAGAAAGAGCCGCTGGAAGGAGCTGAAGAAAGAGCCGCTGGAAGAAGCTGAAGAAAGAGCCGCTGGAAGGAGCTGAAGAAAAAGCCGCTGGAAGGAGCTGAAGAAAGAGCCGCTGGAAGAAGCTGAAGAAAGAGCCGCTGGAAGGAGCTGGAGAAAGAGCCGTTGGAAGGAGCTGGAGAAAGAGCCGCTGGAAGGAGCTGGAGCAGGCGTTGCTGGAGCGTACTCTAGTCTGGAAGATTGATAAAATGGAGAGATTAATCGCTAATGCTCTTAAACGAAAGATCAGCTTACGTCTTTAAGAAAAACAAGTCTCTATTTTAGCTATCAGATAAACACTTATATTACTTTTTACGGGAACAATAACCTATTCATTTCTGTAAAATATATGATTATTTATAACAACTATTCGAAATGATGTTACTATAATGCTGTAGACGCTACGTAGATAGTTGCGCGCCGAGTAAATACTAAATTCTTACTAGTTCTATATGAAAACAATTTTAATATTGAATTTCATAGTTTTTTTTAAGTCTTCCCATAAACAAAGAAATAATGATAATGTTGTTAGAGTGATATAATTATAGATTCGCTTACATTGCTTGTTAAACATATTGCAGTCTCTGGACATGAGAAAATAAAACAGTATACAATTACATATAATCACATATCATCATTACATTACACCATTAGGAAGATTTATCATCGCTCATTACAATTTTACAGAAACTTGACTAAATAACACCAAAATATTTCATCTTTCGTATATATCATACTACTTTGACAAGAGAGAAATAAAACGATAAAGAGCGACAGACACACACACACAGACACACACACACAGACACACACGCACATATATATATACATATATATATACATACATATATATATATTTATTACTGTTGAAGTAAATACTGAATATATATATATATATATATATATATATATATATATATATATATATATATATATATATATATATACGGAATACATTATGTTACCTTATAATGTTATATGTGTATATACATGAAAAATAATAGTATATATATACCAAAACAGAACAATAGAACAGGATATAGGAAGTAACACTAACCACACCTTTGTTCGTGGTAAGCCTAACGATTGGCTGAGAGCACAACAAAGAATCTGATTGATTAACTAGCTAGCCGTGTATATAAAAACACCCGGCAAAAATTACAATCTAAAGCAAGGCTATTCTAATCGAAAAAAACATCATTTTTTCTAACGTTAACACACAATATCTCTCAACAAGAGAGAGAAAGAGAGGAGGGGCAGAAAGATACTCAAAATATTAGTTTATGAAATAAAACTGTATAACAACACAATTAATTTAATTTAATTTAATTAATTGTTTTGTTATATAATTTATGAAATAAAACTATATAACAAAACAATTAATTTAATCAAATTAAATTAATGTATGTTTCACCATACAAGTGATTGATACATTAACAATTTTTAGACTTTTATTTCTCATCGGAACTAAACGTAATTTCTTCTAACTAACGTTTACACTGTTTCTCTCTCAAAAAAAGATATATATATATATATATATATATATATATATATATATATATATATATATATATATATACAAAAATATATATAAAAAAAAATATAAAGGATCAAGTCATTACATTTTGCGTTCCTAGAGTCCCAACAACAAGTCCAATTTGGCGTAAAATCGTTTCCAAAACATTTTGGGAATACTTTATTTTATTTATACTTTACAAAAATAATTTTTAAAGATTGTCCAAAAGTCTTCATCAGCGCCTGCATCGACACATAGGTTTCGACTGCCACCATTCCACCTGGTTAAGTAGAAAGAATTAGAGTCACGGTGAATTTTGGAGATAAATTTCTATTTTAAAAAAAAAGGACAGAGACCTGGTTTTATAGGCGTCGAGGATAGAACAGTTATATATTTTTGCCATTATCTTTAAATCAGCCTTGGAGAGACCTCCTTAATTTCAGCGAGGCCAGAGTGATTTTATTTCTATTGTGTTCACTAGAAAGTTTCGTCAAATAATTCTTCCCAGTAATGGGGACTGAAAGTTGGCAGACGAATCGAGTTAGTTTGGTCTCAGAATCGAAGAAGCCGGCTCTTCTCTTAGCGTTCACTAAGGGACTGGCTGGAGAAAAACTATTTCAGTTATGGAGTGCTTGGACAGTTTAGTTCCTATGGGGCTTAGTAAGGGGGGGGGAGGGGAGTGACCATAGGTAGCCAAAACAGCAATGTCTTGGGTGGGGGGTTGTTTCACTAGCCCACCCAGATGGCTGACGGGGGTTGAATAGGGATACGCTAAATCAGGTCACAGGTTGGGTGTGTGTTAAGCGGGTGCGTTTGGTTCTGGAGAATAGATTTTAACTGGGGTTGTTAGAAAGCCGCTTGAATGGTGATTAAGGGAACTGATTTAGGTTATGCTTAGGTCTTTCAGTCGCATATATACACACACCCACATCTATATACATGGACATTCCTGTTGTTTAGTTAATTTTATTTGGAGAATTTGTTATGGCCACTTGTTGGATTATTTAGAAGTATTAATTCTCATGCACTCCAAAGTTAGTTAATATTATTTGGGGGAGAGGTATTAGGTTAGTATAATTCGTGTCATTTAGCTATTTATTTCACTCTAAAGTCACAATCTAAATAGTAACTGTTAAGCTAGTAATTATTAACTATATTTTAATAATTGGGACACTGGGCAAATAAATAGTTATACTTGGCAAGATGGACAGTATTCGTATGATGTATAAGAGTTCAGGGGAAAATTTCCGGGGGGGTGGAAGGAAATTGGAAGGGGGCGTATATTGGGAGGGGGGAGGGGAAGGGGAGGGGAAGGGGGGGGGGGAAGGGGAACAGGGAGGCGGTATTAATAATGTGGAATTATATTATAACACTTATGTATGAATTGCGTTTGAGAGGAACAGGGATCGAGTATCGAAGGGGCAAGTTATCCCCTTCATACATAGGATTATATGTGGTTGAATATTGGTCTTCTAGTAGATATTGTAGGATGGGGGTCTGGTATTCAATGGCAACTTATTTCCTTCATGCATAGAATTACATGTAGTTGGATACTCTTCTTCTAGTAGATGTTATTGCATGGAGGTAACCTTAGTTCAGCATTGTTATTGCATGGGGGTAACCTTAGTTGAGCATTGTCATTAAGAGGTCTGGGGATCTTTATTAGTATCTAGTTTAGTTTTTATGTAGGGATACGCAGGGTAGAGAGAGGGAGGGAAAGGAGTTGGTGGTGGTTTAGGGCGGAACTAGTAAAATAGAATCTTTAAGGGACGTTAAAGTGGTTATATTTGTACCAAGTTCTGTGTAGACAACTCGATATTACCTCATCCTTTTTATTTAGAAGTGGTCCTTTATATTTAATGATGGCTAGGGCTTCTTGTCTACATAATGAACAGTATCTATCTAGTGGTTTGTATGCTTTGCTCTTCTTAATCAGTTGCTACTTTAGTTTATAATTAGTGTTTCTATCCTTTAGGCCTCAGATATGCGTGGCTAGGGAAGTATTTGTAGCCAAGTGGCTGTTATTAAAAGTATAGATGTGTCTAGAAATCCTATTCTTTATTTTGCCAGCAGTGGATCCTATGTAAACTGCCTCCCCAGGTAGAGGGTTTATTCTAGTTATATTCGCGTTATTGGTTGTATGGTTATTGTCGGGACTAGAATGGATAGGGATTATATTTGCCTCTGGTGTGGAGGAGTTAGGGGCATTGTTGGTGGTTTGGGTAGCATAGGATGTTACTGTACATTTATAGACTACAATTTCGTGTTTACAAGAGCCATTTAAGGGACAAAAGTTCTTGTCATTGCAGGTGCAGGGGTGATATTGAATTGAGTTGTTAGGGTTAATGGTCACGTTTATTTTGGCCGTGTTGGAACCTATTATTCGTTGTTTCCAAATTAGGGAGGGTAGAGTAAGAAATTCTAATTGTGCTTTTATTGAAGAGTTTGCTATATTTGTGCGGAGCTTTAAATCTATCTAGGATTAATTTAAAGAAAATTTGGGGGATGTTGGATTGAACGTTTTTGCTGAACGGAGGGTTGAACCATAGACAGGAGCGTCTTCTATTTCTCCTCTCAGTCCGGTTAGATTCCTGAGGGCTTTCATATGCAATATTGTCATTCCGATTAGTTGTAGTCAGGTTTGTATTATTATTTCGATTGCTATAGGGGCCACCTTTTCGTTTTATGTTTCTAGACATATTATGGGTAATAATGCCCTTATACAATGGTCTAGGCTCAAAGGTGTTAAGACCGTCGTTAGGGTTAAGAGAGGGCTTCAAATAAGTGATTCCCTCTCTATATCCCGAATTCTTTAAGGCCTCATTATAGAACATAGAGTTAGTTTGGAAGATGAGTTCAGTGGAGGTAATGTTGGATATTCTTCTGGAAATATTGGGCACTACTGAGCTTATAATTGGTTTGGGGTGGTTACATTCCCTATGGACGTAATACAGTATCTGGTTAGGTTTGTGGTAAGGTTCATAATTTCCTCTGGTAAGGTTTAGAGTTAAGTCTAGGTAGTTTATCACTTTCTTATTTATGTCAAATATAATGTTTAATCCATAATTTTTTAGGAGGGTGTGGAGCCTATTTTTTGTTATCTCGTATACTCTGTCAGTAGATCTTACAGTTAGTAGAGCATCATTTCTGTATAGGCCACCTCCTATATCAACCTCATCATTGAAATTGAGGTAGATTTCATTCAGCAAAAATAGGCCGACTAGGTCAGTAACCTGTGCTGAATCGGTTGAACCCATCAGAATATTGAAGTGGGTGGATGAGTCGCTTCTAGTCCAGAATTTACCATCGAATTTTATTATGGATTTTAGAGAGAGAGAGAGAGAGAGAGAGAGAGAGAGAGAGAGAGAGAGGGGGGGGAGAGAGTGGGGTGTCATAGACAGCTATCATAATGGAAGTGGAAATATGAAATTGAGAAGATAGATAACGAAATCTCAACTTATACACATTAATCTAGTGTGTGTTACCGTATTCCATAATATATTTCGAGGTAAGACCTCTTTATCAAATCGTAAGTTTTCCAAATAAAAAAAACGTTTTGTTTTAAGCGCTAGTGATATTGTGTTCCTTCACATTGCCGCAGCCAATAGCACAGATACTCTGCAGCAATATACACACACACAAGTCGCGAAGACAAAAGGTTTAAACGACAGAAAGAAAAAAACAATTAAACACAGGAAAAAATAAAACAAATGGTAGATTTGACCAGTTTAGTTCGTATCAACGAACGTATTGAGTATAAGTGAAGATTTGAAATTTATTGAGAAGAAAAAAACACGAAATGATCATTTCGTGTCTTCTTTCCTATGTTTTTTCTGTTTTTTCTTCTCAATAAATTTAAAATCTTCACCTTTACTTACGTGAGTAACCATTTAAAAGTATGCATCGCGAGCGAAACAGACGTTAATTGGAAAAAGAAAAGAGAAAGAAAGGATAGAAAAAGAAAAAGGGGAAACCTGGATAAATAGTAATAAAAATAAGTAGTACTTAGCCGGTGTCGGAATTGATAATGCAGTGGTGGGGTATTTTACATTGCTTGAGTGCGAGTTTTGCCCGATGTTTAGATGACAGAGTAAGTGGCAAGCCTGTAGTTTACGTTAGATGGTGATGAGACAAAGATGAGAGCGCTTTCGATGTACTTGTGGCGTTGGGTAGAGGATCCAGTCATGAGGAGGGTGCAGTAGGTGAGGTCGAAATTGTGAGTAAAAGTGTTCCTGTGTATGAATCGTGCATTAGTGGGAGTATTGTGTTTGAGGTCCTGTTTATGCTTGTAAATACGCGATTTGATATGTGTAGTCGTCTCGACGATATAAAACATTTGACATGCAACGCATTTTATTTTATAGCTACAACAATATGTTGTATTATTTGGCTTATTGGGACTATTATTCTAAGCTTGGATACTATTTTCACAACCCTCCTCAAGTGCACCTTTTCGAACTCGGGAATCTTTATGTTGAACTATAAATAGATAAAGCCGTGGCGTAACGGATAAAGGAGTTGAGTAGCAATCATTTCTTCAATCCGCACTACAGGCAATACTAACTAATAATAAAATAAAGATTACATACTTAACACTTCAACCCGGCCATGGCTGACGGAACGAGAACAACTTATCTCTGTTGATTAAATAAAGGTTCAGTTAAACATTCTGTGTAGACTCCCGAGTTCGACATAAAGATTCCCGAGTTCAAAAAATGCATGGCAGAAAGTCGGAGGTTACATCGGCAGAAACGTTCTAATAATATAATTCAAGATGAGAATACGGGTTGGAATAATCAAAATTATCAACACTCATCTAAAAAAAAACTATTGATCAAAACACCTGGCTGGTGAACACTGACTGCAATAATGTTTACACAAATTGTTTAAATAAAATATACGCCATTTAAAACTATTCTATTTTAGACATTTAAGAGTTAAAAAGGGTTAGGACGTAAATTTACGAAGACGTCTGATAGATCTTTTTTTATAAAAATCGCTCCAGACAAGGCATGAAGCCACTTGATGTAAGGGGCTAAAAAATTATACTTCAAGGTCCAAAACTAACCTACGATAAATGTTAGATGGATAGATTCCGACCCCAAAACAGCAATTCTTCCCCCATTTGTCAGAAACATTGCTCATGGAATGTCAAGACTAAAGGACAAAATAATGGAAGCGAGAGTTACAAGGCTGCCGAAACTAAACCCACGGTTCTCTTTCTACTCTCCTATAAGTCTTTTGGCTATGATCAAAGTGTAGTATCTATTCCGATGGATACTATACCCCATAGACTGGTATTGTCTTGGCCTTCGGGGCTTGATTTACGCCGGTCTATGGGTCTGTCCTGTGCAGTTCTAGGAGGTCCACCCTCCCAGGCTTCGCCTCCCCTCTTTGGGGAGGAGTAAGTTTATTGCTTACTGCCTGAGGCGCCCCTACCGGGGAATGCCGACGGGGCTGTCCAGGCATTTTTTAATGGCCAGAGTGCTCACCTCTCGGGCGCTGGCTTTTCAAACCTCACTTTCCCGACCCGACCTTGGGCCACATCTTACTTGTGGGAGTAAGATAAAAACTGGCCTTGTGCCTAACTCCTGGAGAGGAGTAAATAAATACTCTCTTATAAATATTTTTGTAAAAGAAAACGTCACATAATCATGGGCAACGCCGGGTCGGGTCAGCTAGATTTTAAAAAAATTGTTTGTTGCTGTTGAAAGGGAATTGTTCATTGTTTAGATGCGCTCACGTATCTTTATAAGAGACTCTGTTCGATGTTATCTCCGTCATGCTGAAGTTTAAAATAGCAATTTAGTTGGTCTGTAACGCTTAAGTTTGAACACATATTTTTTGTCAGTCGATGAAGCTTCAGTTTGACATAGTAATTTAGATGCGTCCACGTATCTCTATATAAAGCTTCGTCCGTTGGTCGGTCTGCACGCTTACATTTAAAATAGCATTCATAGCGTTAAACGCGCAGATTGAATGCGCGCACGTTAAGAATATGTCTTGTGTTGCTTTTTCTCTTTTTGTAACAGTGTTTTGTACAGAAACGCCCATCGAGGCATTAATAAATAATTGTTTTGTTACACAAAAAAATATATCACACCAATGAACATAAAATTACTGGCGGACGGTGTTTCAAAACGTGTAATGTATCGGAAAAATATGCGGAAAATGTAAAGCCATAAAGAAAGAACAATAAAAAGTGTCGTGTTTTTGTTGTTTTTTGTTGTTTGTTGTTGTTGTTTGCTTTACGTATTATAGTGAGGTTTATTATTCAGAAACACAACGTTAATAAGAAAATGGAGTCTTTGATACGAACAAAAATCGAATAGACTAAAAATGTTCATATTTTTCTTTTTTATTTAATTTATATTTCATGTAAATCTACTGGCACGATAACCTGTAATGTCACTGAGCCAATGAATTGTTGATCCATTCATTGTAGAATGATATAGAAGAAAATGAAATACGATCTTTTGGTGCTTCTTGCTTAAAAGTCCGAAAAAAAGATTTCTTTGTCTTTTACTGTTTAAGAGGTAAATAAGGGGCAGTAACTCTTAATTGTAATTTTGAGCCAGATTTTACGAGCATACGATCGCCTTGGTGCCGAAGGATTCCATCATTTGCGTGTGAATCACAAGTACAATTTTGTTGATCCACAAACCGGGGCCACCACCAACCAGGTTGAACGTATGTGGTGTGAAGCAAAAAAGAAATAAATAAAATTGAATGTGGCACCCACACGCAAATGGTGGATTCCTATCTCGCAGAATTCATGTGGCGGCAGAAATTGCCCAAATTTGCTAACAAATTGCTGAATTTTATTCAGTATAAAACCCAAGTATAAACACAATAAATTCTTAAATTTTCCATTGCTGTATACTTTGTTGTTCATTTATTACTAATTAATTTTCTGTAAATTACGTTACATGTAATAACAACAGTTGATAAGAGTTACTGCCCCTTATTTACCTCTTAAACAGTAAAAGACAAAGAAATCTTTTTTTCGGACTTTTAAGCAAGAAGCACCGATCTTTTTTCTTTAGTTTCATTAATAAATTTGTAAACTCCAAACGTGTTTTATATTTTTCCTCTACTTGATTTAAAGATCGTATTACATTTACTTTTAATTTAAGTCAGTTATTATTTTTTTACATTTAAATTTCCAATTGTTATTGATCGAGAGCTGTCTTTAATTTTTTCATTCATGTTAACGCTATAACTATTGCTTCTTACGCAGTATACATTTTCAACCTAAATAATTACCCTTTTCTTATGTTCTGATGTCATATTCAGAATGCCTGTTCCACATTATATTTTACGGGGAGGTGATGGTGGTTAAGTGGAGAACGACACGGATTGAGGATCTGGGTGTTCCAAGTTCGAATCCAGTCGGTTCCACAGTACCACTTTCACTTAGGGATGTTGGCAACCTTCTCGTGGTTCTTCCCGTAAGTACCCGATGTCTTTCCAGAAATATTTATAACTAGAAAAACATCGGGGAAACTAATGCTAACACCAGAATCATCTGATTCATACGGAAAAAGAAGAAGAAAAAGAAGAAGAAGAAGAAGAAGAAGAAGATTATATTTTACGGATTATAAGAATAGCAGTTTGGTAACGTATACAGGTATATATATATATATATATATATATATATATATAAGTAAAATAAAAATTGTAGGGAAAAACACAAGGCAAAACTCTGCCCAAATGCAAGCAAATGTCCGATTGCAAAAAAGTCCGGTGTCAAAAGGTCCAGCGGAGAAAGTGAAATGTAGATAGGTAGGTTGTTTTGGGCAGAGTTTTGCCTTGTGTTTTTCCCTACAATTTTTATTTTACTTTTTCAAATTTTAAATCTTGGCCTTTGCCAACTTATCTATCCTAGCGACTTCCTCTGATGATAAGATTTTGATCTTTGAAAAGCCTGGCTTAAGGAAATATTTAACTTGAATAAATTGCCTTTTTGTGGAATATTCCTTGCTCTGAGCAACTGAATAGAAATACGATTTGACTTTTGCTTTTCTAATTCCTTTTCATCCTTCTACATATCTATCTGCTCTATCCTGGATATTGAGTTGTATACTTTTCACAATAGGTTTTACTTTTCCTAAAAGTTCGCTTTTAGTTCACCACTTATATATATATATATATATATATATATATATATATATATATATATATATATATATATATATATATATATATTCTTTTAATTATTTAACATAATAGGGTTTATGCAAGCAACAATTATAATTTTTAGTCAGTCCAGTTCATTCGAATTTCCTCTACTTTTTTCTTAAGACCTTGATTTAATGTCTATAAACAACAGACAAGAATAAGAGATTACGCTTCAGATTCTAGTTTTTAACGGCAACATTCTCCTGTCTTAATTACTTGCCGCTAACTTTTTCTATAACAAAGGCCTTTTCCAAAAGTAACGACAAAGTCTATCCATACATTATATATTTTATCACTTTTATTCAACATCTCTGTTCAACAAATAAAAGATAGGCGTTAGTAAAGAAATTACTATAAAAGTTATTGAATGGTGATATGTCTTGACGGAGAAAGTGCTATATTAAAAGTCCAAAAGTCAAGACCAAGAGAATGTTATCATGAGCTAATTCAGTCTGGACGAGGTAAGAATTATTATGAGTCCAGATATTCTAATGACCGTATGTACTCGGAGTAGGAAGTTCGTGAGACTAACAGAGTGTGTATTATTATTAGGAAGTAAGTCCATGTTCAGCGATATCGCCATCTTAAGAAATTAAGTCCAGATAGTAAATGCGTGTTTCATTGCGCGCCAATAAGGAGTGTGTTAGTTGTTCAGACTGACGAGAGTTTGTTAGGCAACTTGGCCTTTTCGCTAGCTCACTGCGTGGAAAGCGCGAATGTGATTCTTGGAGTAAGTTTTAGAAGCAGGTGCCCGGCTCTCACAGAGACATGCTTCCGATTGGCTAAAGTCTGATATAGGAAACCAATCAAAATTGAATATTTGACTCAATCAATACAAATAATTTAAGTCAAGCAAATATCGAATGATTTCGAGATCGCTTCTCTGCATTGTTATTGGTGTTGTTGTTGGGACGACTGTTACATCTTCACGATGTTATCTATATGTAAACGTGGTCACTGAGTTTCGACAATGGGTATAATAAAACGTATTTCGTTTTTAAAATAAAGGATGGCGGGTAAAGTAATTTCATTGAACTAACAACTCTATCAGTTAGCTTTTGGTAAAAGAAAAACTTTATATTAACATTAGTTTTACTCTACTTTGCCTCAAACAAGACATATTGCCACTGAATTGAAAGGGACTACTGTGATAGGCGGGCAACTTATATGGGGAGTTAGTCAGCAAGATGTTTGTTCACATTATATTTAATTTATGTATGTTGGTATGGTCGAGGAAACAGGCAGTATTACCTTATAAATATTAAAACATTCATTAAGATCGGATAATTCTCTGATTTCAGGTGGGTTTTTTCAATCAGGGTTAAATTCATTTATGTTTAATCAGTGGTTCAGTTCGTTTTCTTGTCAATCAGTGTTTAAATTCATTTTATTTTCAATCAGTCGTTAAATTCATTTTTTTCAATCAGTTGTTAAATTCATTTTTTTTTTCAATCAGTGGTTGAATTCATTTTTTTTTCAATCAGTGTTTAAATTCATTTTTTTTCAATCAGTGGTTAAATTAATTTTTTTTTCAATCAATGGTTAAATTCATTTTTTTCCAATCCGGGGTTTAATTCGTTTTGTTTCAATCTGGTTAAATTCGTAATTTTTGCAATGAGGGGTTCAATTCATTTTTTTAATCAATAATTAAATTCATTTTTTTTCACTATCAGTGTTTAAATTAATTTTTTCAATCAGTTGTTAGATTCATTTTATTTTCAATCCGGGATTAAATTTATTTTTATTTTCAATCAATGGTTAAATTTATTTGTTTTTTTTTTCAATTAAGGGTCATTTTTGTTTTTAATCAGTGGTTAATTTTTTTTTTTTTCAATCATTGGTTAAATTAATTTTTTCAACCAGTGATTAAATTCATTTTTTTCAATCAGTGATTGAATTCATTTTTTTCAATCATTAGTTGAATTCATTTTATTTCAATCATTGATTGAATTCATTTTTTTTCAATCAAGCGTTGAATTCATTTATTTTTTCAATCAAGGGTTAAATTCAGTTTTTTTTTGTTAAAAACAAATTGCTTTCCTTTACATTGCCGGTCTTTATTTTTAGTTCGATCAATAAAGTAAGGTTTGAAGATCGAGGTTAAAAACTGATATTATTTTCTCACTAACATAATAGAATTGCATTCTATTTTTTCTCAAGTGAAACCAAGGCACATTCAAAGGGACTTTCGTATATCGGCATCAAAAGCTTTTTTTATACTTAAATAACATCAATATTTTCTTAAAATACATGTGCGTTTAGGAGGGGTTTAAATACTGGGTCGATGAAGGCGTTGCCTTGTTTCCGGGCGCTGGCAACCCACGGGTTGTAGATTTTGTTTCTTTAACTGAAAATGTGCCCCACCCTTGCATTTCGACGGTGAACAAATCGAAGATGTTTGTCACTTAGCAAAATATTCTTTCTAACGAATGATGAATCCCGTTGAAACCAAACAAAACAAAAAACAATACAAATCCAATTCTATAATCATACAAACAAAAGGAAAATTCCTACAAGGATTGTTTTCTTTTCGGAACAACTTGTAAAGCTAGATCTATTCGGACAAGATTTGGCCTGCTATTGGATTTGTTTTTTCAACTATTATATTTCGCGTAGACTGTTTTAGATTAGATTTAAAGAAAAAACGGAGACGGCCAGAACGAATTGCATCGGCAAAGAAATAAATAAAAACCGTGCAAAAGAAAATAAATTTACGACCATGAATTTATTCATGGGTTGATAGAATTTTGATCACAATCGTATTTGAATTGCTATTGAATTTTTTGTTTTAACTATTCTATTCTGCGTAGACTGTTTTCGATTCTGTCCTGTTGTCCCTCACGTTGTTATCATTATTCTAAATGGATATTTTTAAAAACGTCGGCATTCGTAAAAAAACAAAAGAAAACGCCGCTGACAATCTAAAGCACAAAAATAACAGAGATCGGCAAAACTAGGTCATCGTCAGAGAAATTAGAAAACAAACAAAACAGAAGCAAAAACGAAATCTACGTCCGTCGGTCTATATTTACAGGTTGACAGAATTTTGATCACAATAGTATTGTATATCTTTTACACATTTCATAAGAATAACTTTCTTCACTGATTTAGAGATTAAAAGAAATCTGAATATTGTTCAGATTTGCACTTATTGTGCCAACCGTCCAATAATCAAAAGAATTCTTCAAATAATTTCGTTAATGCTTTTCTTTCATCAGAACGTTTGCCGCTTTCGTCCAATGGGATTCCATACTTTAATATTGCCCCCCTCCCCCCATTTCTTTCTTTGTCCCCCACCTTCTACTCCTTTTTCTAAATAAGACCCAGGAACTCTCGTGTCTTGAAACGCATGAGGCAGTCAAAGTGAACGATCGTTTTCGGTCTGAAGCCAGATTCAAAGCGTCCCTCCAGCTTCTTACCGTTGCGATCAAATCTCTCTCGATTGTTTGCTTCCAGTTCATCTTTAATCTCCCTCTTCTTTTTTCCCATCAGGGTTCCACTGAAGCATTTGGGTTGCAAATCTCTCGAGGGCCAATGTTAGAGCATGTCCGAACCAGCCTAAATATCGACGATACCACCTGTTGGTTAGTGTGATCTCAAACTTCTTGGTTGATGATTCGATCGCTTCATTTGATCTATAGAATCTTTCTAAGACATTTGGAATCAAACGCGTCAAATTTTCTTCTCTTGGCTGATTTTGAGATGCCAAGTTTCACTTCCATATAGCAATGTGGACAAAACGTTGCTGTTTCAAAGTGTAATTTTTCGTGTTTCCAGATCTTGCAGAGCTGATTAAACGCCGC
>OY744518.1:178836886-178864386 GCA_963556195.1 Sepiola atlantica
CTAACATCTCCATTGTGTCAGCTAACGGTCAGAAAATTGAATGTTCCGGACAAGCAGTATTAAACCTGGCACTTCATAACTTGAGGCGTGATTTCACTTGGACCTGTCTCATTGCAGAAACAACCAGACCTCTCCCAGGTTATGATTTTCCGAATCATTTTTGGACTGATGGTTGATTGCACAAATAACAAACTAATTGATCAAACAACTAAAAGACATTCAAACGCACAGCCATCACCAATACTTATGAACATTGCTGACACGACTGTACACAAAAATCTTGGAAAAATATCACAACTTAATTTCTCCACATCGCGATTCCAACGCAACAAAACCTAGTGTTTCATAGAATTGAAACTGGCAGTAACCCTCTATCATTCCCTAAAACGAGGCAGTTATCGGCCCAGAAATACAACATAGCAAAAGAGGAATTCAGGAAACTTTAGAACGTCGGAATTAAATCCCCCTATAAATCAGAGTGGAGTTCAGCCTTGCACATGGTGCATAAATGCGACGGGACTTATAGACCTGTAGGGTTAGGGTTAGGGTTAGGGTTGTAGGTGACTACAGGCTACTGAATGCTATAACAAAACCAGATCGATATCAAGTGCCAAATATAAATTCCTTGTCATCAAAACTGCACGGTAAGAAAGTTTTTTCCAGAATTGATTTATCCCCTGCTTACCCACAAGTACCAGTCCATCCGGATGATGTATGCAAAACAGCCATCACAACACCTTTCGGTTTATATGAGTACAATTACATGCCTTTCGGTTTTCGCAACGCATCTAGTACTTTCCAAAGGATGATGGACAATATTTTCCGTGACATCGATTGTATTTTTATATCGATGATATTCTCATTTTCTCGAATAGTGAAGAAGAGCATTCCAAACACTTCGATACTGTTTTACAAAAACTCAGTGAGTACGACCTTAAAATCTCTCTTTCTAAATGTATTTTCAGTGTTTTTCAACTTGAATTTTTGGGATTTCACATATCTGCTGATGGTCTTAAACCAAGCGACAAGAAAATCCGTGAATTAAATGAAATTCCTCAACCTAACGATTCAAAATCACTGCGTCCATTCCTTGGCATGGCAAATTTTTACAGAAAGTTAGTTCCTAATTTCAGTGAAATCAGTTTACGTCTCACCGAGTGCATTCGGTTGAATCAGAAATCAAAAAAAATAAATTTTACAAAGGAAAAAGTTGAATCCTTTGAAAGGATAAAAACAAGTTTGTCAGGCGTAACCGCTCTACGTTATCCTGATTCAAAAGCTACTAACTATCAGCTTGTTACGGACAGTTCCAATTACACTGTTGGGGCAGCACTTCATCAAATGATTGATAGTCAGCCAATTCCTATTGGATTCTTTTCAAAAAGATTATCACAAACTCAACAAAAATATTCCACCTTTGACAGAGAATTGCTAGCTGCTTATTTTAAACATCAGGTGGAAGGCAGAAACTTGTTGTTATTGACGGATCATAAACCGCTTTGCAGCGCTTTCAAAAGCAAAACACCTTTAAAATCTGATAGACAAAAGCGTCACCTCTGTTTCTTGAGTGAATATGTGACTGATATTTCACACATAAAAGATTCACAGAACATTGTAGCTGACTGTTTATCACGATAAGCGTATGCAATCACAATTGATATATGCGATTTGCAGGAGATGGCCAAACACCAAACCACTGATGAACAAACAAAAACTCTCTGTGATCAACTAAAGCCGTATCAAATAAATGAACATGATACCATACTATGTGACGTGTCATTACCTTTTCCACGACCTTTTGTCACACAAAAGCTCCGAAAATCTGTTTTTGACAGTTTACATAATTTGTCACACCCCGGAATTACAGCTTCAAATAAAATAATTACTTCAAGATATTATTGGCCCAAAATGGCCAAGTCAATAAAGGAATGGTGCAAAGAATGTCAGCATTGCCAACAAGCAAAAATAAATAAACATACAAAAAGTGAAGTGCATCCGTTTGAATTGCCATCCAGTAGATTTCAAACTGTACACATTGACATTGTTGGCCCTCTACCACCAGTAAAAAACAAAACAGACCCGTATTTCTCTCTCTATCGGTATTTATTAACATGCATCGACAAGAATACGAGATGGGTAGAGGCTTGTCTATTGACAGAAATAACTGCATAGTCTGTATCTACTGCTTTTGTAGATCTGTGGATATCGAGATTTGGTGTGCCCCTCCATATCGTTACAGATAGAGGTAGCCAATTCGAGTCAGAGCTGTTCTCAGAGCTGTCGAAAATTATAGGGTTCCACGGGCTGAAAACTACTTCGTACTAACCTCAAGCAACCGGAATAATCGAGCGGGCACACAGAACACTAAAGACAACAATCATTGCCAGAAGAGAATCTTGGTAGTCTGCTCTTCCTATAGTTCTTCTAGGAATCAGGATTACACCTAATGAATCCAGTTACTCGCCATTTACTGCAGTTACAAGTGCTAATGCACAAGTACCCCGATTGTTAATCAATGCGTACGAAGATACAAACATTGACATAACGGATGTTCATATAAAAGCCCTAGCTGAAGAGATGCGGAAATTTGACACAGACAGATTATCCAGTGAACATCTCCATTATTTACCTACTGTGTACATTCCTAAGGATCTTCAAAAGTGTGACAGCGTCTGGTTGAGAACAGACAGAATTCGCAAATCTATGGAAGCTCCTTATACAGGTCCATTCCAAGTAGTACATCGTCATGACAAATATTTCACTATTAAATTGTCTGATGATGTACACAGTGATGTTTCCATTGATAGATTGAAACCTGCATATACTTCAGAAACATCAAAAGATTTTGTTCGACTCATACCAAACTCTGACAGTTTTGTAACTTCCTCTGATAGAGGAGTTGGAAAGAAACAACAAACTAAATCAAAGTCCGAAAGAACCATTAAGTGGAAGGACAATACATATTTTTATCATAAAAAAAATAAATAAATAAATAAAAAAAATTAAAAAATTAAATTCTTTTACTCCTTCAACACATATTTTATCTTTTCGCCAGTATGTAAATTTTGTTTTACCCTCTTCATCACAAAAATTTTTTTAAAGAAAAACAATTAAAAGAAATATCTTTTTTTACAAAAAAAAAGAAAAAAAAACATCTAAACAAAAATACAATTCTCCAACCTACAATTACATGAAAATATAATACCAAACTTTTCTTCACAAAGTAAAACAAAACTACTTTATCGTGAAGGATGAACTTTAAAACTCCGTTTACTGGGCGGAAAGTTATATGGTGAGCGACGATGTTCACTCTTTCGCTGCCGGAAGTTCAAGTGCCCTGAAGCATTTCTGCGCATGCGGCTGGACGCGCGTTTTTACAAAATTAATTTTTTAAATTCAATAAATTTATTTTGGACCAATCAGAGGATTTTCCAAGTTTGTCCGTAATTCTGTGTCCGTGGGAGTCGATCAAAATCTTTAAAAGAGATCTGTATTTTCCAAAAAGCCAGTTGATAAAAAATCAGAGATAGTGTTTGCAAAGCTGTCACTGCTGGCTGCAACTCGACTCAACTAAAACAAGTCAAGACTATCTAAATAGCAGTCAGCGAATCAGCCAAGGTAGGAGAACACACAGACACAGAAATAATAACAAACTTTTGCATTTCCCCTTTTGTCGTCTGCTAATTGAGAAGTAAATTATATAAATTAACTATTTTAAAACTTCTCAAATTTTTCATTGAACTTTCGAGAATGATTATTTGACTCTATTTAAAGACTTTTAGTAAAAATTATTTCATGTAATTGAGTGAGAAGTTTGCTCTCGATGTTTCAGACCAGTGGATTATTCACAGCTCTTGAGTTATCGATTCAGTTTTCTTAGATATCTCAATAAACTAATTCCCATTTGTTCAGCAAATACACTCATAAATCAACTATCATTTTCAATGAAAATATTTCCTTCAAACTTAATAAATATTTTACCTTTTGTAAATTGAGAGTTAACTTTGTTTGTTTTTGTTGATATCATTTCTACGAATGACCTTCGATAATTCGCCCCGTCTGTCCCTCACTCTCTTTCCTTTCTCTTATCCCACACAATAATAATAATAATAATAATAATAATAATAATAATAATAATAATAATAATAATAATAATATAAATTCAAAAAAGCGTATCTGTAATTGGGTTAGTCACATCCTTTCTTCTTCTTTGCGCCATGTCTCTCACAGACGTGATGGTGCTAGTCTGAGTCTCTTCTATACGTACTATTATGGCATATGTTCTTCGGGAGTTTCTGATTTATTTCCTGCTTCCTTTGTTCCAGCTTGTTTGACTTGTTGATCTAGTGGTCTTCGTCGATTTGCTGTTCAGATACCTCGTTATAATACATCTTCATATTTCATTAGCTTCTCTCGAAGAACTGAAGGGTTGTGGAACTCTTTTCCTGATGATTGTTTTTTTTTACCTTTTTAAGACTAATGGCAATAGGCATCTCCTGTCTTTGCGGTAATCATCTTTCGTTCTGTCTAGCTCCTAAGATCAAATGGCTTCATGCCTTTAATGGCGCGACTTCCATAAGAAATACTACTAAAATTCGGTGGATCTTGCATGCTTACATTGATTATAAATGTAGCAACTAAGTCACTCTTCAGTGCCCAAAATGAAAATGCTTAAACTCGTTTCTGCGCATACGGCTAAACGCATGCACTCGCCTGAATAAATAAAAACAAATAAAAACATTTTAAGCCAATCAGATGCATTTCTCTGAATTTATCAAATTGGCTGTTTTGATCCACCCAGAGTAAATAAAAGATGTTTCCTTCAACAAAGTGTTGAGCCCAAAATTAACGATAGAGCTAACATCGTCATCTCAATAGCTTCCCTCGCCCTCTGTCGGTCGATGGGGAAGCTAAAAAATACATTTCTACACTCCTTAAAGATCGACCCAAAAACTGTAACCCTAAAAAAGGGTCCTCTAAATAAATACATACCATTTGGCAATGAGCGATTAAATCAGGATGAGGTGGGGGTTGTTGGTCTTTCAATGACTATTCTCTTCTTATACTAGACGCAATCATAACCAATGCGAACTGACAATACCATTCAACTTGATCAATCATCAATAGCATTCATACGTGTAGTCATCACAATACCGCATTCAATATATGTCCTGCTCCACATACAATGTTTCCCAAACGTTTTAGAGTTTATTTATATATTTACAATTGCTCAATATATAATGTTATTCATTTACATGGGTATATCTTGCTTACTTGTATCTTGTCACCGTGCACACTGGATGACATCACAAAAGGCGAATGAGATAAATAAAGAGCTACTGAGAATATAAGTAGTGGTAAGATGTGAATGACATAAGTAATTAAAAGAAGTAAAGAAGAAAGAAAAGGTAAAGAGAGGGAGAGGGGAGAGAGTGGAACAGAGAGAGAGAGAGAGAGAGTAAGACGCGAAACCAAGAGAGGGGAAGAACGAATTATATTTATTGTAAAATACATTAAGTTACGCACAGTCCCATTATATCGAGATGAGTTGGGGTATGTTGGTCATTCATTTTGTCAATTCTTGTCTTAACCAACTTGGCTAGTCTCATCTCTGAGGGGAATATAGTTAGTCATTTGTTGTATCGGCTTCCATTTACAGTCCGTTAAGGTATGTATCTTTTTATCGCAATATGCTTGAAACACTACTCTCACTAAGGAGAATACAGTTAGTGATTTTTTGTATCATCTTCGATTCACGGTCTGTTAAGGTCTGTATCCTGTGATCACGAAAAGCTTCAAACGCTGCTCTATCTCAAAGGAATACATTTAGTCATTTGTTGCATCCTCTTCCTTTTATAATATGTTCAAGTCTGTATCCTGTGATCGCGATAATTTTCAAATGCTGACCCATCTAAATAGAATATAGTTATTTATTTATTGTATTTTCTTCCTTTCATAATGTGTCAATGTCTTCATTCTGTGATCGCAATAAGCTTCCGATCAACCTTTTTAAGTGTATAAATCATTGTTTAAACATCATTATCAATCGATGTCAACGTTAAGCAATAATGTATGTAATAATATATGTGACAAATATTCTTCCAACGGGTCACGTGTTGTCTAGTGTACTAATAAAACGCTAAGTATGCTTTTTCCCCATTTTTTATCATCATGTTAACATTTACACTGTCTGTACATGATTCATTTAGATAGCGGTAGGAATGACGGATAACGTAGACGAATGATACGAGGAGTGGTGAAAAGAATGGAATGATGTATATTATTAAGAGAGAAGAAGAGATAAGAAAGGAAGAGTGGTCTATTATGACATCACAATGTATCCTGAAATCCTTAGATCTGTACATGAATGGTGCAGATATGTGGTGAAAGGGCGTATAACGTAAATAAAGGTCGAAGTATATAAAAAAAAAATAGTGAGAGGAATTAGAAGATGTAAATAATTAAAAGAAAAAGAGGAGATAGGGGAGAGTTTAAGAGGAGAGAAAAAATGAAAGAGAGAGGTGAAGAGAAAGGAGAAGAGAGGTTATATCATGTCATCACAGTGTATTTTGAAATCCTTTAAATCTGTACATGAATGTTTAGATAGTAGGAGTAAGGGCGAATAATGTAAATAAAGATCGAATAATAAGAGAAATAGTGAGAGAAATTCAATTGTGTAAATAATACAAAAACAGTTGGTGAATTTCGTGTATATATTAAGAAGTGCTTAGAAGTATTTTACTTGTATTCATACGCAAACGGTTACATTTAGTGTGCGTAACGAAGTAGTTCCTAAGATACTGTTACACCCCCTCACCAAATGAAAAAAGTGGCTGTTGTAATGCTTACTAATTAATGCTCAATCATTTCTTTTTGTATCTTGTTGGCATCTACATTATATGGCCACTTCTGGTTACGTTGACCATTGATTGTTTTGGGGTCTCTAGTCTGGAATGTTGATTGTGTTTGAGTGTGTTTTACTGTGTGGGGATGTGACGTCATCATTTAAACGAACCTCTTTATGAGTACCTGTTTCTGTCTCTCTCATTTGAAATCTGTTTCGTCTTTTTTAGACTTGTCTGGGAATTGAAGAATGGAGGATATTGGTTCCGTACATGTAGTCAGTAGACCAACCACTTGTAGGCCAGAGAACATTGCTGCAATGTTTCTTTGGAATTTGTCTAAGGGAAAGGATCCAAATAAAACAATGGCTTTTAGTGGAGCGGCTATAGCGCCGAAACTTAAGCTTCCACAAACTTAAGCGGATGGGGATTTGCCCGGCAGACATCAGTGATATTACACAGCTTTATATGAGCCGCTTTATAGGCCAGTAAGAACACGCCCACACTGTCTAGCTAAGGCATACTGGACTTTTGTAAGAGGCAGAGGCTATATTTTCGCTGTGTAGGTAACTATGGTGACGACATAATGCTTGATTCTGTCATTAATTGATACTTCATCTACATATGATCAATATCAATGCATTACAAATGGCGACACCCTGATTGAATTTGGACATCCTGTTGTCGTGACTTTGTATAACTCATTAAGAGCTGGATTGATTCTTGTTTCAATTATTGTATCACTCATGCGATCGCTGCTGAATTCCATGAGATCGATTCTGACATCTAGGTCAATCGTATTTGTGTTTTGAGTAAATGGAAACCGACTTACTGTCTCAGCTAGAACTCTATGTGTATCCAGTATCCCTGTAATTTTAATATCACTAACTGTTGTGGAGAAATAAACATCTCTCACCACTATAATGAACTAGTCTGAATGTATGTATATGTTATTCAGTAATAAAAATACATTTGATTTTCAGCATCGAATTTTGCGTGGGGTTATCACTGTTTAACTGTCGGACTACGGTACAACAGATTGGCGAAGAGGATATTTGTATTAACCTACGCTATAATAACAAAATTACGAACAAAGAAAGTTGACCAAGTTATAAGAAAACATGTAACAGTGTAATCAATACACATGAGCAATGTTATCAAAAACTCTTTAAAAAATTCTCAAGAGAAAGTGACCAAATTAACTCTAACCCTTTTTCTCAGGATTCCGAAATCAACTCAGTTTTAAAATTTAGGATGAAGAAGTCACATATGCAGCATATTTTTAAACATATAAGAAAACTATTTAAAAGATGGTTCGACATCGTCAGACAAGAAACAGCTTGACTATTGCTTGGAAAATTCGGGGTAATTGAACATGAAGAATATGTTCATTATATATTTCTAAATAAACAGGAAATATTTAGTTTATGGGAACAATTTTGCTGTTAATAAAATTTGAGGGCGAAATTAGTTCACTTTTCAACACACGGTGGCTATGCCTTCATCTGAGCACCAAGGATACAGGAGATGCACTACATTTACAAGCGTAGTCAATAGGGAATGTGAATATTTTAAACTCGGCTAACTCACTTTAGATATATACAAGTAGTTGTACAATAACTAATAGCTCCGAAATACGCTGAAATAATCCCATCTCTATCAAAACTGGAATAAGATTAGAAGCTGACATTACAAAATATCGTTGAAGAATATCAACGAATAATAAATTTACGCTATAATACTGCCAAAAATTAAGAAGCAGATTATTTCACACATACACTTAGTCGGCAAAAAGGTTTCTTTCGAAATTAATCCGTATTATGACTGTGACAAATATATTTATATAGAAATTGTCAATTTAAAGATAAGGAATAGCATAATTGTGGTAACAGGACACACACGTTCTCACATTGTACGAAAGAACCCATGAAAACGAAAGTTAAAAATACGGTTACATTTACAAAAGCATCAAACGCATTTACTACGATAAAAAGAAAATTGTAAATGTTCACATGTAAAAAGAAAATAAATGTTAAATTTCAATTAGACACAGGCGATCTATCAATCTGTGAACAGTAGTTGCGACCTACCTGTTGAGTCATCAAGCGGCAAGGAAATATTAGATAAATTAGACTATTATTTACAAACAGTGATTATGGAAATATTGTATTTTTTTAATTTTACTCCCGGTGTCCATGACGACAGTGAGAGTAGATAGAAGTGAGATGATAAAAACTCCCCTGTCCTTTATTGCTGAGTAATAAAAAATAAAGTATCGCTCAGGATTAATCATTAAAATATTAAAATCAATCGGAAATACAATTTATATTTTTAAGAAACTAAGAACCAAATTGTTACTCTTTTAATAGGATTTGACGATTATAAATTAATAAATAAATCAACATGGATAAAAATGATAATGCTATTAACTTTGGATTAAAGGTTGTTTTACTACAAAACAAAATTATTAACAGCTAATTACTTTTTTCAAATTAAATATGAATTTTTAGGCGAATGCTGTGCTAACTTTTCAATATATACGTTTTGTAATAGCACAAAGGCAGACTCAATTAGCGCAGAAAATTTTTAAAAAGGGAACTTAGATTAAATTTTCCCAACATTTTTCTGTAGGGTTTGGAGTGTACTGAAAAGCACAAGCATCATTCGAATTAAAAAATATAATGCATAACAGAATTTTTAGACTAAAAGGACAATTAATATTTGCAACTCAATAAAAGAACTGAACCGCTTAGGATAAAATTTACGTTAAAAAAAAGAATAACACAATTTGTGTCAAATGGACTAAACAATTATTTAAAAACTTACAACTACCTAATACCTTGAAGAGATATTTTTAAAATTAAATCAAGGAAAATATTCTTAAACCTCGATTTATCCGATGCATACATACAAATACCATTGGAAGAGAAATGCACACAATTATTAAAAATAAAAGACACACAGATTGTGTACAAGTTAAATAGATTGTTTTTCTTTGTATGAAGTTTGTGCCGGGAATATTTCGTAAAATAATGGACGCCATGTTGAATGACCTAGACTTTGCAGTAATATATCTCTACAATATTTTGATAAAAAGTGTGAATCGAAGACAACACGCTGACCTGTGAAATAAGTATTAAAAATTAAAGAATATAGCTTTCATCTAAGCATTTATAAATGCGAGATTTTTTTAACCAATTAAATACTACGGTAATAAAATATATATCTCCACTAATGAAGTTTTATTGTGACGTATGAAGCGCTCCACTAAATAAATTACTTAAACAAGATGTGAAATGGGCCTGGTCCTTTGAATGGCAAAGAGAATTCAAACAAGTAATAAAATCATTATTGTCTGACTTATGCCTTGTGCATTGTGATGCTAATAAGGATATATACGTAGCGGCTGATTCTAGTGACTTGGGATTAAGAGCTGTTTTACTACAAAAAAAGATAACGAATAGTTCAAAGCAATATCTCACGCATCAATAATGTTATTGCCGGCAATGAAATTACAGCCAAATAAACAGGAGGCACTGGGTATCGTATTTGTAGTGACTAATGCGTAAATATTTACATACAATAACATTTATTTTGCAAACAAATCATCGTCCATGACTATTAATGTTTAGGTCTAAGTAAGTTTTATACTGCAAATCGCCTGAAAAGTTGGGAAACATTCTTTTAAACTATATGTTTTCCATGGAATCTCTTCCATTGAAGACAATAAGACACGTAGACAAATTGTTACGGCCAATTCCGAGATTGTGAATCTCAAGAAGAAAACAATGATCGATGCATTCAGTGCAGGGAAATGGAGATTAAAATAACATACTTTACAATACAGTAAAGTCAGTTCCAGTAACCCTTAAGGAGATTAGATTAAAAACTAAGGTTCATAAATTTATCATAGACAAAGGAAAGACATCATGCTGTCGATAGCTTAACGGTTAGAAGTATCTACTATTAAAAACAGTCTAGTTTCAATCTCATCTTGAAGCGCTTGCTCGCTCATTCACATTGAAGAGCCGTGATACAGCGAAAGATTTAGATTATTTTCAAATGATATTTAAAATAAAGAGCACACACAATAGTATTTAAACTGTTTACAGCTGTTTCAAAACGGTGTTTATTTTCAGTTGTGCAAAATGACTCAAAATTTGTTTACCATTTGCGATTTTAACAACATGTTGTGACCTCTGAATGGCGACACGAGAAGTTGAGGGTTGCCAAAAATAGTATGTTACAGTTGTTCCGCCAAGGATAGCTGCGCACTAATTCTACCCACCGCCCGTTTTGGCGCCTTCTAACAATGAGGGAAGCGGTTACAGGATATCACGTGACTATAAAAGACGCGTGGTATTTCTTTCTCCTACTTTCCTTCTCAAGCTCTTCGTTTAAAATATTTCATTTTTATACAGTTTCTTTCGTCAGAACGGATTCAAGAAAAGGATAAAATAATGTTCGAGATTTTTTAAATCCTGTTATTATTTTTACTTTATTTATTTTTCATGTATATATTTTATATACTGTTCTCTATATATCTAGATATGAAAAAAATAAGAAAAAAGAAATAAAGAAGAATGTGTCACCTACTTGTTAAATCATATTTCAATCTCGCTAAAAGTCTTCTCATATGGTCCAATCGGATCATCTTTTCCTTCTCTTGTGTGTGTGCCTTAAAAATAAAATTGTTTCCAAATCTTCACTTTTTCTGAAGACGTTCGTTAATACGAACGAAACCGGTCAAATCTCTTGTTTTTGTTTTTCTCCTGCATTTTAACCTGTTTTCCGTTTGTCTTTTTTCACACATATCTAGATATATGTATATATCTCTATATATGAAACTCAATGTATGTGTGTGTTTGTATGATCCCTATAGAAAGAAAGGTAAGAGAATTTACATAAAATCTATAAGTGTAAAATTAACCGGGGAAGACAATGGAAGTATTCCCGAATCACAAGTGAACTCAAAAGGAGGATATAAGGACATAACCCGCTTAAATATTATTTTTTATGAAATTTAAATAATATGTATAACATTTTCTGATGAAGACAATCGAAGTTGTGCCGAATCTTTTAGTACATTCCATGATAAATGCCAGTATACTGAAATCATATGCCCTTAATAGGGTTAAGATGAAAATTCATATACACTAAATGTACAAAAGCAAGGAAATTCCAAAATGTTTACACTTTTATTGTCATTAAGGGTATGCCTACATATCAACCAAATTATCACATCACCACAGTATAAATCTCTATGCATGAGTGGATGAAGTGTGTGAGGTGCGCTGAAGAAAAATTCCTACCAGTAAAATACATAGCCATGTTGTGCTCGCATACCCTTAATGACAATAAAAGTGTCAAAATTTGGGGATTTCCTTGCTTTTGTACATTTAGTGTATATGAATTTTCATCTTAACCCTATTAAGGGCATATGATTTCAGTATACTGGCATTTTTCATGGGATGTCACTACTTCTGTTAAGGCTATGCCTCAATACAATGCCTTCTCATAACTGATATAGTTGGTAGTTTGACTAATCAATGTTTCTTCCAATATTCACAGGTAAATATTTTTTTAAATTATGATGAGTATATATTTACTCATGATACAATTCAAACTAGAAGAAATTTTTTTAAACTTTACCATGTATTCATAGCAAACAATAAATGGTAATTCAATCATTTTACAGTCAGTGTGTATGAAAATTGACAAGGACACAATGCAAAAATATTTAATTTGAATAAAATAAATAAATCAATCAAACATTTTTGGAGCAGGGAGAAATATAATAAAGTTATTCACAATAGTAAGAAATAAAATATTCAGTGTACAAAGGAAAACAAAATACAACCTCTATATGTGCCATAACACAGCTGAATTAATCAAATAGCTGATGAGATATAGAAGAAAGTGTATGTTGACTAGTCATTTTTTAAGGTTTGTTGAAAATTTCAGAGAAACTACGGTATATTGGTAAACTGAAATTAGAAAGCAACAACTAGAGCCCAAAAATCACCTGGATCCATCAAAAAGTTAATGACATACAGAATAAACTGTATGTAGACTAGTAATGTGTTTGGGTTTTTTTTTAATCTTCTGGAAAACTAAGGTATATGGTAAACTGAAATTAAAATGCCATCAACTAGACCCTAGAACCTCTATCTCTGCCAAAAATCAGCTGAATCCATCAAATAATTGATGAGATACAGGGTGGCACATACGTACGTACGTACGTACGTACACACGGATAACACGAAATCATGCCTGACCTTTCTGGATCTCTGGGTTGCCTTGACTAATGATGCTGAAATTCTACACACTTATAGAACCTATCAAATAAAAATTTTGTGCAAAGTTTTAACTAATTTGGTTTATTGGTTTTTGAGTTATGATTGATCAAAGAAATGAGATTTCCAGCATAGTCCATTCGTGAGTCTGTTAAGGGATAGAGCGCTCTCGCGCCTCCCTTGACTCCTCACCTCATGGAGGCCAAACCACCTTTAAGACTTCAAATGTATCTCATTTTGATAAAACTTATATCATATATATATTATTATCCGGAAGATAATGAAAGTGGTGCCCAATCACTACGTTACCCTTTATGTATCGAATATGTACGTGGCCCAACCTCTAAGGTACCCATGGGGAGAGAACCTCTTAAACTTCAAATAAGTTTATCCGATTTTTCGTATGAGCGTTATTTTAAAAGTCGACATAGCGAATGTCTTAATTGTAGGTTTGGTAAAATGTCAGACTGAAAACATCGATTCTGCTGTTTCGATTCTACCCAACGATATTTTTAAATAAAATCAAAGAATCAATTTTTCTTTTTTTCTTAATATAATAAAATGTAAGTGAAGAATTGTGTATATTAAGTACACAACGTCGGTCCGTCTCTCTGCCTGTCTGCCTAGCTCTCTATTTCTTTCTCCCTCTTTCTCTCCATTTTTTAATCGCTCTCTATATATCTACATCTTTTTCTTTCTCGTCATCACTTGTTAAACACCAAAAAGTCTTCATATTCATCACTTCTAATCACCATTTCCAACGATTTTTATTTTCAAATTTCAATCGCTGAAACAACATTAGAAGTGTCCGTGTTTGACATTCTTCAGCTTGTTCTTACAGATTTTTTTTATGGCTCTCTATATATCTAGATGATTGTTTTCTCGTCATCATTTGTTAAACACTGAAACGTTTTCATAGCAATCACTTATAATCACCGTTTCTAAAGAAAAATCATTTTGAAATTTCGATCGCTGAAACATCAGAACGGTCAATATTCGACATTCTTCGCCTCGTCTCTAACTTCCTGACTACATATAAATTATTTCGGACCGTTGAATGGGTCATATTATCTAGTAGTCTCATGAAAAATGGCATATTATTTTTATTTTTTTCAAAAGAAGCGTCGCTACAATAACGTGTTTCGGCTGCTAGAGACAATAAATATTTTCCTTCCTGTTCTTAATGGAAAGCGAAATTTAAATTCGATTGAACCGAAGGAGGGTCGCCTTGTCAATCAGAATCCCTGGACATTGGAAGAGACTCCCAAAAGTAATAAATGCGCCAACAACGCAACAATTCAAGGTGAATTTAAATAGGTGCTGGGCTACTGTATCGTCTTTGTTGTAAATTTCTACCACCATTTTCCGTACATCGCAACTGAAGTATGCTTGTTTAAGTTTTTGCGAAATTAATTGAATTGAAAAATATGTAATTTCTTCTTATTATTAAGATGTATTCCTTTTTTTATGAATATATATATTCATTCCGAAGATGGACCTAGATGGGTTCGAAAGTACTTAGGAGACAGTCCAAATTATGGCAAATTCATCAGCCAATTCCCCTCCGAAACTAAGATCCTGATTCGGACTATTGAAAAGAACTACCAAAAGATTTCTAGACATGAGTTGTCTCTTATATTCAACAATACTTGCCTGCAAGAGAAGATCCTACCTAGATATACATATTTTGAACATATATATATATATATATATATATATATATATATATATATATATATATATATATATATAACATTTTATTTTATTTAAGCATGCCTTTATATTTACTGTTAAAATATGCTATATTTTTTATATTTTAATCTGTCTTTCAAACTTTTATCCGCTATTACGAAGGTCATTCGCTTCATAATTCTACTCGCATCTAAATATGGTTAGGAGGTTTCTTTAATCAAAGAGGAGGGGGCGTAGAAATAGCTGGTATAGTACCCAGGCGCGATGTTACCCCACACATCATCGATCTAGGAGACAAGAACTCTGATATAAAACCTGCGCTCTATATCGTCTTTCAGTCAGCTTGTCTCGGCTTGTCACTAAAACCAGATGTTGTATAAGTAGAGCGTGCTGCGCGTGTCGTACAGGCGAACGCCATGGCTATCTACATGTACAGATATTCATACATGAGATAAAATGGTAGGAGTAAACTAAACAAGTATCTGTAGCAATGCTTGTAATTGTGTAGAGATGGCCTTCTTCTGTAAAGAAGTGGCAATAACCGTATATATATATATATATATATATATATATATATATATATATATATATATATATATATATATATATATATATATAAAAGGAAATGGTATATATATATATTGTGGGGGGGTGAGTCGCATAAAGTTGAAATACAAAGTTGGCAATCACAGTTCCCATACTCCACCCGAATTCAGCATCTCCCCACAACCCCAATCCGATTCTCCTCAAGACTCCCACTTGTACAGCCATACCTCTAACCAAGCACCCCCAATAATAGATAGTGCCCATGGGCTAACTCACATTTCCCCCATATCCGCTCCGCCCTACTTCTTCAAGCAACCTCCCTCGCATAACTTGAATCTCAAGACCCAAATCTCATCTAATACCACTAGCAATCTCAATGCAACTATAGCACCACCCTTCAAGATACACACATATATTGGGGCGTCCTCTTTCCCCATTAAGACCCGGATCTCTAACCATATCTATTCCTTTAAAAATAGCAACGATAATAGCACAGGCACTTCACTTTCCAATCTAATTAGAAACCTCAATCTTAAAAATACTCCCTATTCACTTCACTGGTCAATACTTAAAAAGTCCAAATCATATACCCCGGGTGCATCCCATTGCCAACTTTGTACTTTGGAAACCTTTATGATAGCTACTGCTACTAAATCTAAAAATATTATTAATTCTAAGAATGAACTTATCTCCAGTTGCAGGCATAAACGTAAACTCAAGTATAGCAACCATAGTAATCCCCCAGACACCCCTCCCCCATTTGATTAAATACCCTCCCATCATCTCGGATCTTCCCTCCCTACATCTCGAATTTCCTCTCCGATAGTTCTAATTCCGGTTGTTCTATAATCTCTGCATATATCTCCCTCATCCCTTCTCTTAACTTAAAAAATTACCCATAAACTCCGTTAGCTTCACAATTCCCTTAGCTTTAATACCTTTCTCCCACTACCCCCTAAATCATTCTACTTAACCTCCTTAACCGTATAACTTTTATATGACTTCCATTTTTTTCCCCCTTTAACTTCTTTTAATACACTCGTCCGCTTCCCATCAACACTTCTATCCTTCCCTCTCAACCTGATAACTAACACACCATATTCACATTATACCCTAGCCCTTTTATTTACTTGATGATTCGCCTCATCTACTCTTAATCCCCTTTGCACACTTCGATATCGAACTCCTTACTGTTTTCTCTGTACACTCTAATTATTTTTCCCTCCTGTTTTTACTTCTAAATAATTCTTCTCACTCTTTTAATAGCCTCGATTATTCCCCCCTAGTTTACCTCGCCCTTCGCTCACTTCTCTCAGACCATGTTCAACCCCCAACCCGCCCTCGCTCTACATCTTTTAACCCCCATAATATTTACTTTTAACTGCGATCTCCATTCTCACTCTGGTTTAATCTATTGTCACTACTTTAACCTTGTATGTCTCTTACTTCTTTCTGCCATCATTAACCTATTTAATAATTTTCTTAATCAACCTCCATATACCTTCTTTTTTTTTAATTTTTTGTTTCAAAGTATAATTTTCCCACATCCATAAAGCACTAGCGTCCCGTAACAGCATATTTTATTTCAACCCATATCTATAACCACCTTGGGGATTCCCATTCCGGATATCCTTTCGAGGTCTATTTTACCTTTTACTTTTTCCTTATTCTAATACTCACTCTCCAGCTCCAATTTTATCGACTTTTCCCTCATTTTATTATTTTTTTTTTATCGGTCAATCCATAATTTTCCTTGCGAGCCTAAGACTAATTTTATTATCTCTTTTTCATTTTTTATTTTCTTATTTCTATTTTTAATTCTATTTTTATTTTTACGTTTTTAATTTTTTAATTTTTAATTTTTATTCTTACTATTTATTTTTCTAGCTCTACCCTTCAAATATATTTTTCCTCATTGTTTATAAGTAAGGTCATCTGATTAAACAACTAAACCCCGAACTCTGTTCATAGACACATTCTGGTATTTTAACTCTCCCTCCCAGCACTCGTTGACTTACCCCCACTCCATTCTTTCCCTTTTCTAGTTGAACTCTAATTCGCGCTAACATCCAATTTCAACTTTATGCGACTCACCCCCCACAATCACACTCTTAGTTTTAACCGCACTCATTCACCGCACCCGTTCCCTTTCTCCTCCTTCGCACCCGTTCCTCTCTCCTCCTCCACACCCCTTACTCGTTCCCTCCCTGCCTACTGGTCGCATATGAGTTTCTGCCTTTCTTCATTTCAAATCGGCTTTCTCAACGGGCTAGCTTTAAAATATTTTCGCTGCCTTTTTTCCCATTTTAAAGCACTTTCCTTGATATCTCAGCCCAGGAAGTATTTTTAATGGCGAATATTTTCCACCTCACTCTTTACTGAGCCTGCCTGCCTGCATCCACGAGCGTACCTCTTATTGGACTTTTTACCCTTTGGATTTTCTATTTTCGCCGCACCTGAAGTTGTGGCTTTTTGGAATTTAACTTTGAATCCTCTCTCACAACCTCTCGTGCCTTTTAACGACCTACCCATCTACATCTCATTCTCTCCGCTGGACTTTTCGACACCGGACTTTTTAGTAATCGGACATTTGCTTGCATTCGGGCAGAGTTTTGCCCTGTGTTTCTTTCCCTACAACTTTTATTTTATTTTTTCAAATTTTAAATCTTGGCCTTTGCCAACTTATCTATCCCAGCCACTTCCTCTGATGATAAAATTTTGATCTTTGAAAAGCTTAAGGAAAATTTAACTTGAATGAATTGGCTTTTTACGGAATATACCTTGCTCTGAGCAATTTAATTGAATTTTGATTTGGCTTTTGCTTCTCTAATTCCTTTCTATTCTTCTTCATATATATATATATATATATATATATATATATATATATATATATATATATATATATATTATTTTTATTTACACAGACATGTACAAAGTCTGCGACACTGGCATGTCGATGTTATCGATCAACAGCCATTATAAACTGAGATCTCATCCTGCAGAGATAGAATCCGATCTTAACCGTAGATCAGGTTTGGAAAGAATTTAATTCCTGATACCTGATGAGATCTCAGTTTATAATAGCTGTTGATCGATAACATCGACATGCCAGTGTCGCAGATTTTGTACATGTCTGTGTAAATAAAAATAATCATATATATATATATACATATATATATATATAGAGAGAGAGAGGGACAGACAGACAGAGAGGAGGGAAGAGAGAGAGAGAGAAAAAGAGAGAGAGAAATAGAGAGATAGAGAGAGAAGATATAATTTTGGTGTGTATATGTGTATGTTTAATGTTTGCGTGATCTCTATAGAAAGAAAGTTTAGAGAATCTACATAAAATCTAAAAGTGTATTCTTATGTAAAATTTACTGAGGAAGACAAAATATTACAGAATCTCTAAGTGCACCCATAATCGGCTATGAAGGCACAACCCCCTAAACACTTCAATTATATCCTAGTTTTATGAAATTTAAATCTTATGTATGACATTTTCTGGGGAAATAGTCCAAAATCTATCAGGGCTCGTCTAACCTAAGTGAGCTATGGAGTCGAACCTCCTTTAAAAGTTCAAGTATATCTCATTTTGATTAAAAAAATTATAGCATATGTATAAAATACTCCAGAGAAGACAATGTAAGTATTTCCAAATCTCTACGTTACTCTCTATGCGCCGAATATTTACGTACCCCAACTTTAAGAGACAGGCCCACAGGGGCATATCTCCCTTAAAACTTTGAATACGTATATCCGATTTTTATTATGAGTGTTATTTAAAAAAAATCGACTCAAGAAATGTCTTGATTTTTTTCTTGAGAAAGTATCAGACTGCAAACATCGAGTTACGGTTTCGATTCTACCCCGCTTATTATGTTCATTAGCAACTAGGAGTTTTCACACGAGACATTATCAGTGATTGCTCACTGGCAGTATCAAGTGGCGTTCCCTGAAGTCTTAGTGACAACAAGTCTCTTCAAATCTCAAGCACTCTTCACCTATATCAATAACCATTACAAATCATTTTGCGTTATCGCAACGGGCATTTACTGTTGTTATTATTATTATTATTATTATTATTATTATTATTATTATTATTATTATTTGTACTCACTAAAAGTTCTCTCACAGATCATCGTCAGTGATTGCTCACCGAAAACAACCAGTGGTATTTCCTGGAGTCTGAGTGACAACAAGCCTCCCCAGATTTCCAGTATTCTTCACCTCTTTTCGATAACCACCGCAAATAACCTTGCCGCATCGCAACAGCCGCTTACCATTGATTTCTCGCTGGTAAGAACCATTGGTATTCTCTGGGAATTGGGTGGCAATAAGCCTCATCAAGGTCCCAGCATTCTCCGCACTTTTCCAGTGGAGGTCTGGTTTGTGCTATCCCTCCTCGGTCTTCTTATCCTCCCCGACCCTCTACAAATATGTTGGCTGATGTCAGCCTAGGCCGGCACCATTTTTTTTCGGGGGGCCGGGGGCGCGGGAAAGAGCTTATAGTGTTTCTTGTAATTTCTGTTCATTGGTTCATTTTTATGTGGTGTTAGCTGAGGCCGGTGTAATTTATTGGAGGGGGAGATTATGAAGTGATGTTTCTTGCAGTTTCTGTTCCTTGGTTCGTGTTGTGATGTTCTTCGTGTGGTTTTGTTTTCTTCCTATTGTAAATTCCATATGACTGGTTACCATTCGTAGCTTATGCAGGTTGTTTTCCGCATTCGAGGATTGTCCTTAAGATTGCAGCTGTTTTGATCATTGTCGTCCTTTGTATGGTTTCGATGGTCCCTTTGATTACAATTTCTCCCAGTCTTTTCTCCATGTTTTGGGGGATTGTTCCTAGTGCTCCCACGTTTATTGGTATTATACTAACTTTCTACATGATCCATATTCCTTTCAGTTCTCTGGCTAGTTCTGTGTATTTACTTCGTTTTTCCGTGTCTTTAATCTTCACTCTGTGGTCTGATAGAACGGCGATGTCTGCGATTTTCCCTTTTTGTCTATTATAACATCAGGTCTCCTTACTTGTATGAGTTTATCTGTTAGCATATCCATATCCCAGAGAGTTTTGTGTTTTTTTGTTTTCCAGTACTGTTTCTGGTTTATGTTTGTGCCATTTGTCTGCGTATTCGAAATTCAATTGTTTGCACAGTTCGCAGTGTGTTAATTTCCCAACACAGTCATGTGTGTTTTTGTATTCTTTTGGGGCAATTTTACTACATGCACTAATTATATGATTTACTGTTTCGTCTCTTTGTCCACACAGTCTGCATTTATTGTTTTCCTGGGTTTTATCTATTTTAGCCTTAATGTAGTTTGTCTTAATCGCATTGTTCTGTGCAGCCATCAGTAAAGATTCCGTTTCTCTGTTCAAGTGTCCTTTTCTTAACCATGCCCAGCTATTTTCGTTGGTTTCTTCTGTTGTGAGTCTTATGAAGCGTTTATGTAGTTGTTTTTCTTCCCACTTTTTTTCTTGTGTGTTTGTGTCCGGTTTCGATGCTTCCTGCGTTGTCGTTGGGACGGTGTCTCTTGCTGCGGTGATCAGCCTTTTTGTGTTCTGATTTATATATTTTTCCAGCTCTTTTTAAGTGTCGTCCCCACAGTCTTCTATACTTACCAGTCCTCTTCCCCCTTTATTTCTCTTCACCTAGAGTCTGTCTGTATCGTCTTTTGAATGTAGTGCGCTGTGTATGGTCATTAATTTTCTAGTCCTCTGGTCAAGGTGGCTGAGTTCTTCTTTAGTCTAGCTTATTAATGGTCCAGATTATCTTAGTATCTTATTAGTGATACTGCCCAGGTATGTATTCCTTTGATTAGGTTTCTGCTATATAATTTTGTTTCTAAGAGCTTTCTTGTTCTCAGATATATTTTCCAATCTTCTCTTTCATTTCATATCCTGGCTGAAGATTCTGGTCGTATTTACTAGCTTTTCTAGTTTCTTTTTGCTTTTTGCAAATAGCTTCAGGTCGTCCATGTACATGAGATGGTTTATTCTTTGTTCTCTGCCTGTGAACTTGTATCCGGCATCACATTTCCTTAGTATGTAGTTGAGTGGCATCATACATATTATAAACGGTAGTGGTGATAGGGAGTCCTCTTTGAAAAATGCCTCTCTGTATTTTGATCTCCGTCAAGTGTTGTCCTCCAGCTGTCAGTTCTAATCTCTATGTTCCCATTGCTTTCTTGATGAGAATAATAATCATGTCGAGTATCTTGTATAATTTTAAGCATTCGATTATCCATGCTTGAGGGATTCTGTCGTACGCTTTCTTGTAGTCAATCCATGCCATAGATATGTTCTTTTTCTTGCTTTGAACTTCTTTCATGATCTTTTGATCTATGTATAACAGATCATGTGTCCCTCTTTTCCCTTTCTGGCATCCTTTTTGCTCCTCGAGAAGTAGCCCACGACTGTTCAGGGAATGGTAAATTTGCTCTCTCAGTTGTGCCGTTAGGATTTTCTACATTGGTGGCAAACAGGTTATTGGTCTGTAATTGCTTAGGGTCGTTCCCTTCTTGGCGTCATTTTGTATGAGCGTTGTCCTTTCTTTGGTCATCCACTCTGGTACGTTTGTTTTATGGATATATCCTCTCAGTTTCTGTACGTAGGGTCGTGAATCTGTTGAACTATTTATTCTATCGTGACCGGGTGTTTTCCAATTTGCCATTTTATTTAGTGTTGTAATACTTTCTTCATTAATTTCTGTTTCTGTTCCTTCTTCAATTTCTAGTAGTTTATTTTTCATGTCTTTCAGCCATTTAGCATTTTTATTATGATCTTCAGCCTTTTCCCATATCTTGCTCCAGAAATGTTTTGTTTCTATCGGGTCCGGTTGTTCTGTTGTTCTTCTTTCTCCGTTTACGTTTTTGTAAAACTGGCTTTCATTGTTTTCAAAGGTCGTGTTCTCTTTGTACTGTTCCGATTTGTATCTGTATCGTCGAAATCTTCCTTCTTTTGCTGCTATCTTTCGTTTTAGTTCTTCATGTTTCTTATTTAGTTTTTCCTTGCGATTCGGATTTCTGCTCTTCCATCGTTTACTGTTCTCCTTCGTCCTGTTTACGGTTTTACCTTTTTTTTAAATTTGGGTGATCTGGGTTTCCAGTCTGATCTCCCATCCAGATTTCGTCTGTCCATTTTTTGGGCCAGTCTTCTTTTCTCTTTTTAGTTTCATAATTATTGATTTTGCCCCCGCATATATTATTATTATTATTATTATTATTATTATTATTATTATTATTATTATTATTATTATTATTATTATTATTATTATTATTTCACACATACAGGGGCGGACAGATTTATTTACCAGAGTTCGAGTAACAACAATTCTTCCCAACAGCCAACGCACACGCGGTTACAACTCTTCAGTCTAGAACTTATCCGTGTGTGTATGCGTGTATGTGTGTCAGTGTGCTGGAGAAAAATCGATGCGTTTTAACTTTTTTTTTGATTTTTTAACGATATTTTTGCTTTCACGTATTTCATTACTATGAGTACTCACTCGGGCTTTTCGCGCCAGCCGTTACCAGTGGTGTCTCGCTCATTACGAGCTGTGACATTCTCTTATTATTGTTATTTTTATTATGTTTACTATTACTATAGCAGAAAACCTGGAAATTGATATTAATAAGTCAGTTGCGTACGTAGCTAGGTAGTCACAACAGTATTGATATATCATGGTTCTTTTATGATTAACAATGCGTGAGTAGAGACTAATCTTTGATTGGCATATGGTGCGTATGAAAAAAAAAACGTAATATTTTCTCATTTAGATATTTTCAATTTTTTTAAATTTCGATCAGATTAAGTCAAAGGTCATAATAATGTGGCCCATCGGCCAAATTCGTCCCGTCAGTTGCTTTTGCCAGGTCCGTTAATTAAAAAAAAAAGGTAATTGTCAGTTAACGGAGATCATTTTCAATAGCGAAAAATATATGTTGTTTATTGTTTTCTAGATTTTTAAAAATCATTTTAATCTCGAACCCACGGCGATTCATTTCTTTTTGGAAAGGGGTTTAGTTTTTTATTATAATATAACGTAAACAAAATCCCCATGATCCCCCCCCCCCAAACTTGAAACATTACTTTTCTACACAATAACAAGTCTGTATAGTACCGTCGCTTTTAACAGTAACAACATATTACAAAATAATGTTATTACGCAAATGCAACAATCTGATTCAAACTTATGTGAATATAGCATCGAGTGGGCTTATTGTCTGGCGTCCTCATCCTTGGTGAAATGCCGATGTAAAGAACCATGCTATTTTTCAGCGGGATCAAAGAGCCCCTTCTTAAAGGTTGCTGACTTCACACTATAAACTGACCTTATGTCTTAACCTTGATGCTGTATGCAGCTAAACAAGTAAACAAACCCGGTCTTTGGACTAGAAACAAATAATGTTCTTTGCGATCCTCGTCGTGACAAGAATGGTGTTGTGAACGACATCTATGAGGGAATTGCATGAGGTGGAATGTTTTTTTTTTATCAATATCTGATTTCATTCCCCAAGCAAAAGCTTAAGGTTAAAATTAGATGTGATAGAAAGGGTTTATATTTCATGGAATACAACAAACGATAGGTGCAAGTTTCGAGCTTATGCGTAAGGAAAGGACTATATATGAGTACAGGTTCCCTGTCTGAACATTTTATATCCAATTCTGGGCCCTTTCTGGAATTCCACCTGGTAAAGGAGCCTTTTAGTTAGTTGAGTGAGAGAGTCCTGTCCTCTTTTTATCTTTTTGGTAACAAACATATTCCAGAGTGTCGACCCCCTATTTTTATTTTTGCTCATGGCTTCACCAAATTGTGTTTTTTATTATCTTAGAAAGACATCACACATTCCCAAACTGCACCCCTATTTATTTTGCTTCCACTTAAGTCCCACTTCTACTAAAGATTGACTTGATGTTTTCGGTGCTACACAATCGTAAAAGAGCGGGCGGTCTACTCTTAGAGAGGTGCGGGTTTGTCTTACTAACCTGCCCCTGATTTTATTTTATTTCCTTGTGTTTTTCTTTATAGTTTGCCTGTGTTTTATCGTCCCACTTCCCATAAAGTTGTAAATATATTTTTGTAAACAAAATTGGTTTAAAAACATTTGGAATATTTTAAGTAAGATAGTCCATTACGTAAATGTGGTATTGTGGTGATTGTTGAAGTGAAAGGTGATGGGTAAAAATTAAAGAATGAGAGAAATAGTGCTCGGATGAATGGGTCAAAATGCATTTAATGAAGAGTAGGATGGACAGATAGTGTCCAACCGACCCCCTCCTCCAAACACACACTTTTTATGACTTTTTACCTAATTTGTAAGTGAAAATAATTTTTTACTTGTAAATAAATAATTAAAAATTTCTTATCAGTTCAGGCATAAGAAGATATTCTCCCAAGAATTACCACCTCTTTTCGGAGGGATTGGGTTTATCGGAACGAACAGAGATTCTTCCCAAGAACTTCCAATTTGCAAAACAAATTACTGCGGGACAACTTCTTTGCAGACTACAACATAGTCGTTTTTAAATCTAATGTCAACAAATACTAGTCATAAACTGTCCTCATAGGTGCTCAAATATTATTCATTCCATTCATTTTCAATCCTGCCATAATATTCTTCATCATTCACCTGATAATCCATCTACCTTATCCTCGTGTGGCTTTTCGCCTTGATGAGTGGTAACTCATCAGTAAAAAGAAAAAGTTCGACCGCAGTGTTTACCGTCACCATCGAAAATTATAATGTGAATTTTGAAACTTAAAAAATGTCAGTAAGGAAGTTATTTCTGGCTAGAATTAAAGTTTATAAGCCTAAGTCTGGCAAAAGGGTTCGTTTGTATTATTAAAAAGGTTACTTCCCCCCTTTCCTCCTAAATAAGTATTCCCCTTTGTACATTATAACTATGAATTACCTCTCTTGTATTCCCCAAATAGCTCCATCTGATTAGGCAAATATCTCCATCTGATTGGCCTTTGATTGGCCAATCAGATGGAGATATTTGTCGTAATTTTGGCGATCTTCTTTTGAATGCTGTTTTTGCCCAGATAGGACGTAAAAAGACCTCTTTCCTAATTTTTGAATTTGGTCGGTGTCCCCTCTTAAATCAGACGGATTCAGAGAGTCGTCTGTTCTGACATGAAATGGGCATATTCTATAGTTGGTCTTTTAGTCAAGCGGCAAAAATAAAGATACTTTTAAAACAGAAATTTCTTGTATTATAATTTAATACATTTGTTATATTTTATCGATGTCTTCTCCGCCTTCTTTTCTAGACTTTATTTCAGCATTTTACCAACGTCGAGTGACACTAAAGGAAAGATAAGCAGTATTCCTAACAAAAACGCTACTAATCCAGAAAAGAGCCAATTCAGTTCATAAAGTTGCCAATATCTATCATAAAATAGCAAGCTTCTTCTGCTGACGGCTCGCTATCGCTTCGCAAATTTCGCTACTTGAAATACATAAAACAAAAAATGTGATTATCAATATTTCATCCATATCTTTTGTTGTAAATACGAAACAAAACTTTCGCATTTATTTATATACTCTCCATCCTATAATAAAGACTAGTGTGTATTTATTTGCGTATAAATAAATATATGTACATCCATTTCGTCACGCAAAAGTTAACGAGTAAAACACGAGCCGTTTTCTAGCTCGGGGACGAAATTAGTTAAAGTACTGGGGAGGAACAAGAAAGACGGTAGCAAATCAAACATCCACTTAAGAATATTGTCGTAGCCTAAAATGAATTCGGAAAATAATCATTCACTCTGTGATAAAAAGTAGACAGTGGGTGGTTTTTAGGTCATCAGAATTGATAATAATAATTTATATATGAAAAATTAAATTACTAACATAATTATGAAAAATTAAATTACTAACGTAATTATGAAAAATTTAATTACTAACGCAATTATGAAAAATTAAATTACTAACATAATTATGAAAAATTTAATTACTGACATAATTATGAAAAATTTAATTACTAACGTAATGATAAAAAATTAATAACGTAATTATGAAAAATTAAATTACTAGTATAATTATGAAAAATTAAATTACTAACATAATTATGAAAAATTAAATTACTAACGTAATGATGAAAAATTAAATTACTAACATAATTATGAAAAATTTAATTACTAACATAATTATGAAAAATGTAATTACTAGCATAATTATGAAAAATTTAATTACTAGCATAATGATGAAAAATTAAATTACTAACGTAATGATGAAAAATTAAATTACTAACGTAATTATGAAAAATTAAATTACTAGCATAATTATGAAAAATTAAATTACTAACGTAATGATGAAAAATTAAATTACTAACGTAATTATGAAAAATTAAATTACTAGCATAATTATGAAAAATTAAATTACTAACGTAATTATGAAAAATTAAATTACTAACGTAATTCTATATTTTTTAGTATTTTTAACAGAGCGTATACACAAAAAGATAGATAAGCATAACTATTTTTTTTTAATTTTGACACAAGGATAAAAAATTTATTTATTTATCTTTTAAATATGACCGTACAGAAAAAACAATAAGGAAGAAATCAATTTGCCTAGGTGATGATGTCGGGTGTGGTGGAAGGTTCGTTTGTAATTTACAATTTAGAAATGGGTTGCAACTTGATAGAAATCAAGTCAGTCCTCCTAAAGAAACTGCATATGAAAGGAACATATGAACACAAATGCTAAAACTTTGTTACTAAAAATATATATAAGCAGCATATAAGCATATATGTATATGTATAGAAGCATATACAAAAGCAGTATTTATTAGTTTATCCCCCAATTCTCTCACCCCTCTCTCTTTCCTATATATATATATATATATATATATATATATATATATATATATATATATATATATATATATATGTCTGTGTGTGGGTGTAATCAGTCAACGGAAAATCATAAGCGCACACGTATATATATATATATATATATATATATATATATATATAATATTTACAAATAAATATTGTATTATTTATACTTACGCCAGCGTTTGAAGCTTACGCTCTCATCAGTGTAATTTCAGACGGTCACAGGGCGCTAACCCGGTTCACAGAGGGAATCAATACTCCGCACACTTTCG
>OY744518.1:178869386-178996886 GCA_963556195.1 Sepiola atlantica
GTCAGTTGCAAATTTACTGCAAAGAAAAATTAGCTTATTGATATTTTTAGACAAGTCGTATATTACCATATTGACTCTGTTTTACTTGGGCTCACAATAAATACAATTCAATTTACCATTACCTCGAGAGTGTGTAGTAGTTCTTCTGCTTGTTTAATTATAAGAAACCATCATCAACAGGTCATCAGCGTCATCTGCATCATTAATTGCATCTTGTTCTAAGCAGTATAATTATCCGAGTATAGTTAGATTGAAAGGAACGTCCGGTAGTTAAGATGATTTATTGTTACACAGAGGTAAACTGTTTCATTGACGCCTAGTCCGAGTTACCAGGTGCTGCTGCTATGTGTATACGTATCACTGTTTGAGAAAGAGCAGAAGTTAAGTAGTACTAAAGACCAACATACATTTATGTTATTTAGTTAAATTCGTGTAAAAATTTTATGGTCGGAAATAAAGCTTCCGAATGCCGTGATGTAATGATAAGTAACAGATCATAAGTAATTGTAGTCCTCCTGTCACGGGACTGCAATACGCTTACCAGCAATGTAAGTGAATCAGTGATTATGTCGCTCTAACTACGGAATCAAATTTTTTGTTTAAAAAATATGAAATCATAAATGGAAAGATTTCAAAAAGTCAATCTAAAAGTTAACATGGTTTATATGTATTAAAAGTGTTTATCGCGAACTGTTAACGCAGCTCCCAGTCATTTGCAACCACTGCCGCTTACAGCACTAGAGTAAAACAGCATTTTAAATAGTTGTTATTTACATACTAGTACAATAATCAAATATTTTAGCAAATGAATCTGCTAATGTTTGTATATATAAATATATATATATATATATATGTGTGTGTGTGTGTGTGTGTGTGTGTGTGTGTGTGTGTGTGTGTGTGTGTGTGTGTGTGTGTGTGTATTCCTGATAGCTATCCTCTATGATATATATTTGTAAATATTTAATGGATAATGTGTGAGAGCAAATTTTATTTTTGCCTAAAATATGAATGTGCATAAGTCTTAAACTGATTACGATAGAACAAAGTATACGTGTTTTGGGCATTTAAAGAATGTGGAATGAAGTGGAGATTAGAGGAAGTGGGGATTGCCCATCTGGTCGTAGGAAGTATAAGTGGCATACTTAATTAGGTTAAATGTATTTTCCTTCTTTTTCTGTTTGTGTCCTTTTGGAAAATTTCAATTTTCAATTTTGACTTCTTAAATCACTTCACATCCCTAGACGAGACGCTTTAGCGATGAAACGTAAATTGATCTGCGTTGAGTGTCCCCAATATTTATTAAATTTTACTTATAAAAGCTCTAATTTATATTAGGCACTTCTTGAAAAACTATTGGTTCATCTCATCAATATATTTGAACCTATTGTATTAATTAATGTATATATATAATGTATATAATATATATATATATATATATATATATATATATATATATATATATATATATATATATATATATATAGCTACACTGAAAATCTGTGATACGGCGAAACACTTATATATATATATATATATATATATATATATATATATATATATATTATTTTGTTTCTATAAGGAAAATATGTTTTCAGTAGTATATTCCTTACAGTATCCGAACATTTCTAAATACAAGCTCAATGAAGATTTATTACGAAATTCATAGGATATATTATATTAATTCAATTCCAAAGTATATGTAAAACCCAATCCAAAGACATTATTTACATCATTTAATTTTGGTCTTACAAAAAAAAACAGTTTTTCCATATAAGTCTATTTGTAGACCTACACGTGTTTCTTAACAGATGGAGCAAAATTCACAGTTCGAAAGTCTATCCGTCAGTCATCATATATATATATATATATATATATTATCAAGTCAACTCAGTTTTATTACTTGCTACGAGTAAAATGTAAACTAGTATTATCTGTTCCCTGGTGAAGTCGCACTAAAGTGCTGTGATACAGCGAAACAGTCTGTATCTGGATGACTCTCTCTCTCTCTTTCTCTCTCTCTCTCTATATATATATGTATATATAAATCTTTTTAATTGTTTTTAAACGACTATTTAATTAAGATTTATTTCAATCGCCTATTAATATTCTTTGACACTTCAATTCCCTCCTTTACTTTTTATTTTCGCTAATATTATTGTTTTATCTATACTATCGGTTTGTTATGACGAAATGATAGTCGAAAGAGCTCTAGAGAGTTTTCTGCGAATTATTTTCAAAAGTATATATAGATTTTGTCCCTCCAAACAAGTGTTTATATATATATATATATATATATATATATATATATATATATATATATATATATATATATATATAGTTTATACTTCCAACCGAGGATAGTTGCTTTCTAGAAACTGACTGAAATATCTTGGTAGAGCTTTTATATGTGTTTGAGTTTATATTGTTGTTAGTTTGTTGTTTCGCTTATCCTCAATTCCATTTTTATTTTGCATTTTGTCTGAAACATTGTCTCTATTACTCCTCATATATATATATATGTATATATATATGGTGATATATATATATTTATATATGTATATCGAGGCAGCATTTTTTCTTTAAGACACGTATTATAAAAAATAACCGACAATTTTTGTCTGGTTATTTTAGTATTGAACCATTTCAATTTTCCGGATTAAAATCTTAATCTCGGAAGAAAATTCGCTGATGAAACTACCGTAATGTAGATGTTGGTTCAAAGTACTTAAAATTAACTTAAATGCTTTATAATACCTAATAAACATAGTTTCATATTTAAATTTTCCCGCCATAATTGATTATAAATCTCACTCCAGGTCTTTACCTGTTTGTAATTATTCCACTGACGATGGACCCAGACGGGTCAGAAAGTACTTTGGACCAACATGTACATTACGGCAGTTTCATCAGGCAATTTTCTTCCGAGATTAAGATTTTAATCCGGAAAATTGAAAGGATCAATACTAAAATAACCAGACAAAAATTGTCGGTTATTTTTATATATATATATATATATATATATATATATATATATATATATATATATATATATATATATATATATATATATATATATATATATATATATATATAATAAGGAATAGGTAAAATAAATACCTTTTGAAGCATTAAAGATGCGATATCAATTTTATTTTTTAAAATAAAAATAATAAATCGAAACCGATTTTTTTTTAAAATGTTATTATAAACTAGCATTTTTTTTTGTTAGTTTAAAGTGATACAGATATTTCGCCAAAAACTTGGCATCATCGGTGTGTAATATATCCTGATGTCATCGGATTTGTATTTTTTTCCTACCGGCTTTTGTTGTTTCAGCCGGGCCAAAGGGGTTAGCTGTTGTTTCCCACTTTCAAATATGAGAACGTGAATGCGCACGTGATTTGTATGAAGTGTTTTAAGGTTCATATATCTTTTAAGAAGCATCTATTGTTAAATTTAATAAGGAATAGGTAAAATAAATACCTTTTGAAGCATTAAAGATGCGATATCAATTTTTTTTTAAAAAGAAAAATAATAAATCGAAACCGATTTTTTTTTCTTTTTTATTATAAACTAGCATTTTTTTTGTTAGTTTAAAGTGATACAGATATTTCGCCAAAAACTTGGCATCATCGGTGTGTAATATATCCTGATGTCATCGGATTTGTATTTTCTTCTTATATATATATATATATATATATATATATATATATATATATATATATATATATATATATATATATATATATATATATATCACCATATATATGTATGTATATATATATATATATATATATATATATATATATATATATATATATATATCACTGTACACACATATATATATATATAATATATCCTGATGTCATCGGATTTGTATTTTCTTCCTATATATATATATATATATATATAGTGCGTCACGTTATGTTGCAAAGAAATCAATAAAGTGAGAGCTAAATACAAATAATTTATTTTAAAAACTATACGTTACATATTTCAGAGTCGTACTACGGTTTCATCCAGATGACTGACTTTTAAATTTTTTGTCAATCGTCTATAGCTCATAATTGATCTTCAGCGTTCCGAAACGAAAACAACAGGGAGAAATAGCTATTGGATACACGGTCACCGTTTATATAAAAACATACCAAACTTTATATATATATATTAGTGATAAGACGATTTCAATATTTTTCCCAGTTCGATACAATTACCGATTCTGTTCTAAAATTCCCGATTCCGATACAATTACCGATTCTTGTTTCAATGCCAAAAGCGCTCGAAAGGACACAAACACAGCATAAAAGTAATCCCCTGCACAACTATAGACCCCTTATCCAAAGAGTTCATAAAAATGGCGTCGATTTAAGTTCGTTTATATAGAAATGTTCGGATATTTGGAGCTGTTCTTATCGCAAACTTTTTCCTACAAGAACAATGATGTTAAGATGTAAATATACTAAAGTTACGTTAAAAAATAAACAAACAATGTGTTTACGTCATGGATTTTTTTATATAATTTTGCGCTGGAAAAAAACTATAAAAAACGGATATATTAATTTTCTTTTATCTTACCGATAAGTTATAAAAAACAATACACATTAGGAAACTCTGAGATGTTTTCGCGGAATCTCTTACCGGAGAATTTGACACCAAAATAATTCTACCCCAAACAATTTGACCGACCGGATATATATATTTTTTCTTAACTCAAAGAGTTTTTTAGGGGTCCAGATATTTTTGTATGAACTTTAAGGACATTGATTGGATGTCTGACACTGAATAAATCTATTATTGACAAATAATTTATTTATATTTTTCGACCATCTTATAAAAAATACTTTTATGGATTAAAAAAATAATTAATTAATTAATAATATATATATATATATATATAAATAAATAAAAATGGAATATTTGGTAGAACTGTTCAATATGTGTTTTTGAGTTTATTTTTGCTAGTTGTTGATTTGCTTATCCTTTATTCCATTTTTATTTTTATATTTTGTCTGAAACATTGTTTCTTTTTCCTCATATATATATATATATATATATATATATATATATATATATATATATATATGGGAAATGAAAAAGGAAAAAAAAACAAGAGATATTTTATATATATATTCATCAACGTTTCGTCTTTACTGTAAGACTACCTCAGGATGATAATTTGAAGAAAAATGTCATGCAAGTACATCGAAATTTTGGATTGACATGATGGAGTGATAAAGGAAAAGTAGTAGCCATCATGTTAACCCAAAATTTCGATGTACTTGCATGACATTTTTCTTCAAATTATCATCCTGAGGAAGTCTTACAATAAAGAAGAAACATTGATGAATATAAATAAAAAAATATCTCTTAGTTTTTTCCTTTTTCATTTCCCATTACGTCGGATTACTCTCATCCTTCCTTTCTTTCTCATATATATATATATATATATATATATATATATATATATATATATGCATTAAATTTTCAACACATTGGCGATATTTTAAATAAGATGATCCCCTAGAATAAATGTGGTATTGTGGTGACTGAAATTATTCTAGCTAAGAGTAAGATAGATAGTGTAAGATAGAGTATGATCAACGATCCCCACTGTCCCACACTTTTGATGGCCTTGTGCTATGTTATTTTTTTAGCAAATAAATAATTTAAAGTGTAGTATTTGTTCTGATACTATACTTTATCTTTTCTGTCCTCGGTCAGTGAAGAGTAATCCTTCTCGACTGAGGCAATTTTTAGCGATTTCCCACTTTAAAAAACGACCTTGTGTCTAACTGCCTCCGTGGGGAGACAAGTAAATAGGATGATACGTAATTAATACCACCTTTAATTAAATCACTCCTTTCCAAAATGAGATTATACTTTTTAGGCGATTACGCAGGAAAAGTCTGAAAGACTTGGTAAGAAAAAAAACAAAAAAACATGATTAATTTAGAATTTAGAGTGGGAGATCAGTTTCGTATATATATATATATATATATATATATATATATATATATATATATAGTCTAAAGAAGCTTTGAGTCATTTTAACAAAAAAAAAGGTAAAATTCAGTTTAAATTCCCAGAGAAACTAACTAAATCCAAGATATTGCAGACTTAACATTCGTTGAGAAATTCATAAATAAATAAAAAATAATAAGTAAATAAAATAAAAAAGAAGGGGGGTTAAGTATCTAACAGTAAAACAAAAACAGGAAACCTTATGCGTCTAATATTAACACGGGGATCATCAACTGTTTACCATGTAACTGTTTCGGAGATTTAAAAACAGGACAGTTATAATATTCCTGGCTCTCCAATGGTACTGATTAAACCACCATTTCCCCAATAATCAAGTGTAGAAATAATTCAGCTTAAAATTTCACTAATATATACATAAATAAATAATAATAAGAATAAAAAAATAATAATAATAATAATAATAATAATAATAATAATAATAATAATAATATACCCTTAAGACTACCGTATGATATGGTAATTTGCATATCAAATAACATTAATTATAACAATAATAATAAAAACAGGACAGTTATAATATTCCTGGCTCTCCAATGGTACTGATTAAACCACCATTTCCCCAATAATCAAGTGTAGAAATAATTCAGCTTAAAATTTCACTAATATATACATAAATAAATAATAAGAAGAATAAAATAATAATAATAATAATAATAATAATAATAATAATAATAATAATAATAATAATAATACCCTTAAGACTACCGTATGATATGGTAATTTGCATATCAAATAACATTAATTATAACAATAATAATAATAATAAAAATAATAACACTATCTAAACACTACACCCAATAACCATATATATATATATATATATATATATATATATATATATATATATATATATATATATATATATTTAACCAACAAAACAAAAAAAGATGAAAAAGACAATATAAAATAAATAAGTGTTAGCAAAAGCAAGATGAGTTACTCTTCTACCTACCTGGATAAGTGTTTTTGTATTTCAACATATTTTAAAGCGTTGTTTCGTTAAATACAGAACTAATGTCAACTCTATTAAGTTAGAACGGCCAAAAAAGAATGACTGACATTACACAGTCACGTGAAATGGCTCAAAAATCGAAAATTAAACAAAATACTGGTATTACATTTTCGCACGATCGGTGGCATTTCTTGGATGTGTTTCTACCAGTATTTTGTTTAATTTTCAGTTTTTGAACGATTATCAAGTGTCCTCTAGAAGGCCTCATGGCCAGCCATTTTGTTTTTTGGTCTAACAGAACAGAGTGGACACCAGGGTTTTTTTTAACAAAAAAAAACCGCTTTAAAATAAGTTATAACACAAATAAACTTATTCAGGTAGGCAGACGAATAACTTATGTTGCCTTTGGTAACATTTATTTGTTACCTATTTTGTTTTTCACTCCTTTTTTCTTTTGTTGGCTCTTGTTAAAAATGTCCATTGAACGTAAAATGATCCTCATTTCCGTGGCATTCTAAATTTTTAGGGTTGTTCATTTATATTTTTTTACCACTAACTTAAGCCTGACTAGAAAAATCATAAAACCACACGTAATCGCTTTAAAAAGGTTGGTACCCGTTCCCCTCCTAACACACACAAAAAAATGCGCAGAATTTATTTCATTAACTGTATTAAAACGCTAGAATGGCCCAGAAATGGGGACTCATTTTACGTTAAATTTACATGTGAAACTGATCCTCTATTCTAAATTCTAAAAGAATTGATATTTTTCCCTCCAAGTTTTTCAGCGTGAAGTTACTTAATCGCCTAAAAAAAGTAGAATCTCATTTTTGTTTCGCGAGGGGTATTTAGCGGAGGATTTTTATCTACAATAATAATAATAATAACTGTGCAACCAATTGAATTTCGAATACGCAGACAAATGGTACAAACATAAACCAGAAACAGTACTGGAAAACGAACAACACAAAATCCTCTGGGATATGGATATACAAACAGACAAACTAATACAAGCAAGGAGACCTGATGTTATTATAATTGACAAGAAAGAAAAATCTTGTAAAATCGTAGACTTCGCTGTTCCCGCAACCCAGAGTGAAGATCAAAGACACGAAAAAACGAAGTAAATACACAGAACTAGCCAGAGAACTGAAAGGAATATGGAGCATGAAGAAAGTAAGTATAATACCAATAATCGTATGAGCACTGGGAACAATCCCCAAATACCTGGAGAAAAGACTGGGAGAAATTGGAACCAAAGAGACCATCGAACCCATACAAAAGACGGCAATGATCAAAACAGCTGCAATCTTAAAGAAAATCTTCGAATGCTGAAACCAACCAGCATAAGCTACAAAGGGTAACCAGTCACAAGGAATTTACAACAGGGAGAAAACAAAACCACACAAAGAACACCACAATACGAACCAAGGAACAGAAACTGCAAGAAACATCACTTCATAATCTCCCCTCCACCCAATAAATTACACCGGCCTCAACTATCACCACACAAAAATGAACCAAGGAACAGAAATTACAAGAAACACTATAAGCTCCCCACCCCACATCACCAAAAAAATTAAAATTAAAAAATTAAAAAATTAAAAATTAAAAATGTTTTTTATTTTTTTATGGTGCTGGCCTAGGCTGACACCAGACAAAATATTTGTAGAGGGTCGAGGAGGATGAGAAGACCGAAGAGGGACAGCACAAACCAGACCTCTACTGGAAAAGTACGGAGAATGCTGGGACCTTGGGGAAGCTTATTGCCACCCAATTCCCAGAGAAGACAAATTGTCCTTACCAGCGAGAAATCAATGGTAAGGGGCAGTTGCGATACTGCATCGTTATCGAAAAGAGGTGAAGAATACTGGAAATCTGGGGAGGCGTGTTGTCACTCAGACTCCATGAAATACCACTGGTTGTTGTTGGTGAGCAATCACTGACGATGATCTGTGTGAGAACTCCTAGTGAGTACAAAAAAAAAAAATAATAATAATAATAATAATAATAATAATAATAATAATAATAATAATAATAATAATAATAATAATAATAATAATAATAATAATAATAATAATAATAATAATAATAATAATAATAATAATAATAATAATAATAATAATAATAATAATAATAATAATAATAATAATAATAATAATAATAATAATAATAATAATAATAATAATAATAATAATAATAATAATAATAATAATAATAATAATAATAATAATAATAATAATAATAATAATAATAATAATAATAATAATAATAATAATAATAATAATAATAATAATAATAATAATAATAATAATAATAATAATAATAATAATAATAATAATAATAATAATAATAATAATAATAATAATAATAATAATAATAATAATAATAATAATAATAATAATAATAATAATAATAATAATAATAATAATAATAATAATAATAATAATAATAATAATAATAATAATAATAATAATAATAATAATAATAATAATAATAATAATAATAATAATAATAATAATAATAATAATAATAATAATAATAATAATAATAATAATAATAATAATAATAATAATAATAATAATAATAATAATAATAATAATAATAATAATAATAATAATAATAATAATAATAATAATAATAATAATAATAATAATAATAATAATAATAATAATAATAATAATAATAATAATAATAATAATAATAATAATAATAATAATAATAATAATAATAATAATAATAATAATAATAATAATAATAATAATAATAATAATAATAATAATAATAATAATAATAATAATAATAATAATAATAATAATAATAATAATAATAATAATAATAATAATAATAATAATAATAATAATAATAATAATAATAATAATAATAATAATAATAATAATAATAATAATAATAATAATAATAATAATAATAATAATAATAATAATAATAATAATAATAATAATAATAATAATAATAATAATAATAATAATAATAATAATAATAATAATAATAATAATAATAATAATAATAATAATAATAATAATAATAATAATAATAATAATAATAATAATAATAATAATAATAATAATAATAATAATAATAATAATAATAATAATAATAATAATAATAATAATAATAATAATAATAATAATAATAATAATAATAATAATAATAATAATAATAATAATAATAATAATAATAATAATAATAATAATAATAATAATAATAATAATAATAATAATAATAATAATAATAATAATAATAATAATAATAATAATAATAATAATAATAATAATAATAATAATAATAATAATAATAATAATAATAATAATAATAATAATAATAATAATAATAATAATAATAATAATAATAATAATAATAATAATAATAATAATAATAATAATAATAATAATAATAATAATAATAATAATAATAATAATAATAATAATAATAATAATAATAATAATAATAATAATAATAATAATAATAATAATAATAATAATAATAATAATAATAATAATAATAATAATAATAATAATAATAATAATAATAATAATAATAATAATAATAATAATAATAATAATAATAATAATAATAATAATAATAATAATAATAATAATAATAATAATAATAATAATAATAATAATAATAATAATAATAATAATAATAATAATAATAATAATAATAATAATAATAATAATAATAATAATAATAATAATAATAATAATAATAATAATAATAATAATAATAATAATAATAATAATAATAATAATAATAATAATAATAATAATAATAATAATAATAATAATAATAATAATAATAATAATAATAATAATAATAATAATAATAATAATAATAATAATAATAATAATAATAATAATAATAATAATAATAATAATAATAATAATAATAATAATAATAATAATAATAATAATAATAATAATAATAATAATAATAATAATAATAATAATAATAATAATAATAATAATAATAATAATAATAATAATAATAATAATAATAATAATAATAATAATAATAATAATAATAATAATAATAATAATAATAATAATAATAATAATAATAATAATAATAATAATAATAATAATAATAATAATAATAATAATAATAATAATAATAATAATAATAATAATAATAATAATAATAATAATAATAATAATAATAATAATAATAATAATAATAATAATAATAATAATAATAATAATAATAATAATAATAATAATAATAATAATAATAATAATAATAATAATAATAATAATAATAATAATAATAATAATAATAATAATAATAATAATAATAATAATAATAATAATAATAATAATAATAATAATAATAATAATAATAATAATAATAATAATAATAATAATAATAATAATAATAATAATAATAATAATAATAATAATAATAATAATAATAATAATAATAATAATAATAATAATAATAATAATAATAATAATAATAATAATAATAATAATAATAATAATAATAATAATAATAATAATAATAATAATAATAATAATAATAATAATAATAATAATAATAATAATAATAATAATAATAATAATAATAATAATAATAATAATAATAATAATAATAATAATAATAATAATAATAATAATAATAATAATAATAATAATAATAATAATAATAATAATAATAATAATAATAATAATAATAATAATAATAATAATAATAATAATAATAATAATAATAATAATAATAATAATAATAATAATAATAATAATAATAATAATAATAATAATAATAATAATAATAATAATAATAATAATAATAATAATAATAATAATAATAATAATAATAATAATAATAATAATAATAATAATAATAATAATAATAATAATAATAATAATAATAATAATAATAATAATAATAATAATAATAATAATAATAATAATAATAATAATAATAATAATAATAATAATAATAATAATAATAATAATAATAATAATAATAATAATAATAATAATAATAATAATAATAATAATAATAATAATAATAATAATAATAATAATAATAATAATAATAATAATAATAATAATAATAATAATAATAATAATAATAATAATAATAATAATAATAATAATAATAATAATAATAATAATAATAATAATAATAATAATAATAATAATAATAATAATAATAATAATAATAATAATAATAATAATAATAATAATAATAATAATAATAATAATAATAATAATAATAATAATAATAATAATAATAATAATAATAATAATAATAATAATAATAATAATAATAATAATAATAATAATAATAATAATAATAATAATAATAATAATAATAATAATAATAATAATAATAATAATAATAATAATAATAATAATAATAATAATAATAATAATAATAATAATAATAATAATAATAATAATAATAATAATAATAATAATAATAATAATAATAATAATAATAATAATAATAATAATAATAATAATAATAATAATAATAATAATAATAATAATAATAATAATAATAATAATAATAATAATAATAATAATAATAATAATAATAATAATAATAATAATAATAATAATAATAATAATAATAATAATAATAATAATAATAATAATAATAATAATAATAATAATAATAATAATAATAATAATAATAATAATAATAATAATAATAATAATAATAATAATAATAATAATAATAATAATAATAATAATAATAATAATAATAATAATAATAATAATAATAATAATAATAATAATAATAATAATAATAATAATAATAATAATAATAATAATAATAATAATAATAATAATAATAATAATAATAATAATAATAATAATAATAATAATAATAATAATAATAATAATAATAATAATAATAATAATAATAATAATAATAATAATAATAATAATAATAATAATAATAATAATAATAATAATAATAATAATAATAATAATAATAATAATAATAATAATAATAATAATAATAATAATAATAATAATAATAATAATAATAATAATAATAATAATAATAATAATAATAATAATAATAATAATAATAATAATAATAATAATAATAATAATAATAATAATAATAATAATAATAATAATAATAATAATAATAATAATAATAATAATAATAATAATAATAATAATAATAATAATAATAATAATAATAATAATAATAATAATAATAATAATAATAATAATAATAATAATAACAACAACAACAACAACAACAACAACAACAACAACAACAACAACAACAACAACAACAACAACAACAACAACAACAACAACAACAACAACAACAACAACAACAACAACAACAACAACAACAACAACAACAACAACAACAACAACAACAACAACAACAACAACAACAACAACAACAACAACAACAACAACAACAACAACAACAACAACAACAACAACAACAACAACAACAACAACAACAACAACAACAACAACAACAACAACAACAACAACAACAACAACAACAACAACAACAACAACAACAACAACAACAACAACAACAACAACAACAACAACAACAACAACAACAACAACAACAACAACAACAACAACAACAACAACAACAACAACAACAACAACAACAACAACAACAACAACAACAACAACAACAACAACAACAACAACAACAACAACAACAACAACAACAATAATAATAATAACAATAACAATAATAATAATAATAACAACAATAACAATAATAATAATAATAACAACAATAACAATAATAATAATAATAACAACAATAATAATAATAATAATAATAATAATAATAATAATAATAATAATAATAATAATAATAATAATAATAATAATAATAATAATAATAATAATAATAATAATAATAATAATTATAAGTTTGTATATAGTAAAAGAATCTACTAAACTTCTACGTTACATTAACATAGTCGAAGTTTAAATATGAAACGAAAATTAATAAAAAAACATCTTAGTAATTCATTTCTAATTCATGAAACATACTTTAAATCGCTTTAAAATATTTTTTTTAATTACGCTCTTACATATTTATGTTGGCAGGCTAATTTTCACTGTCTTTCACGCAGTCTGTGCATTTGTGTCTTGTCAGTGGAAGGAAAAGGACTTAACTGACAAAACGTTATATTAATAACCAAGAATCCTTTTTATTATTAGTCTTTGATTTTATTGCCTCTCTCCCATCTACCTTTTATATATTTAGAGTTTCTATTTACGACCAGCTAACAAACAGGACACTTAATATCAAAGAATAACGTACGCCAAGTGTGGTCTCGCGTATAGCCGTTAACATCATTTTATCCACTAATTAATGTATATCTAATTCAACCAAGGCTTTGAAAATGTTCTAAGTTGTTTTTTTCACACTGTTTGCCTACCTCTTGTCAGGTTTGCTAATGCTGAAGGACTGAACAAAAGCCACATTTCATTTTTTTTTACACAAGTAAAATAAATTGACATCGTATTTTTATGTTTTATGACGTATAGATTTTAATTATACTGGTAGCTTAAAAACAATAAATATTTATTATTTTATCATTAATACCAGTAATGGAAAATTAAGTTCAATCTTTTTTTAAAGAATCGTTTTTGGAATCGGAAATTAAACTCAAATTTTTCCGATTTCGATATCCCCAAAAGATTCTCGATACCAACATATATATATATATATATATATATATATATATATATATATATATATATATATATATATATATATATATATATATATATATATATATATATATATATATATATATATATATATATTTAAATACCTAGAGACATCGATGTTTCATGCTAACGCAATCTTCAGTCTAGGAACTAATTCTCAACGGTCGGTCGGTAGGCGCGAACCCCGAACACAAATCGCCACTGATTCGCAGTCGGGTATCTTACCCATAGGCTATTGCCAACTATATATACATATAATATAAATTATTCATTTAAGACATATAATTCTGTATTTTTTGGTGATTCATTTCACTGCCAACGAACTTTTCACCTGGATTTAAATACCTATATCTTCCAGAATGGAACCTTTCACAACTTCGGATGTCTGGTTTACCTTCAGCTCGTCACCCTACACTTGTTTCATACTTTCAATCTTCGGATTGGATTAAACAAACTTTCTATGTTTCTTCAATGGTGACGATTTTCTTTGCATATTTAAAACTTTTTAAATTGTTTATATTTTCATGTTTTTTATATTTTTATATATTTTAAATGTTTGCATTACAGTACATTTTACTGACTAATCAGTCGAAGTTTCTATAATGATAAGAGCATATCTTTGAAAATCCATAGATTAAGGAAAGTAATTAGAATAAAAATAATACAGAATACAATATCTATTAAATCATTAATTGTTCAAAATTATTACTTTCTAAAACCATGTTTTTTCAAAGATGTAATCACTTATTTATATTATTGCTCTATCTCGTATATCGAACATTCATTTTTCATGATAGGTTATATTTTAAAGATATATTTTATATCTTCATATTCCTTTTTCTAACTATATATATATATATATATATATATATTCGAAAATGAAAAAAAGAAAACCAAAAATATTATTTATGTATTCATCAATGTTTCGTTTTTTTTATTTCAAAACTTTCTCAGGATTATTTGTCTGAAGAGAATAACACTCAAAGTACAAAATATTTGAAGCAATGGTAGTAAAAGAGAAAAACTTAAAAGTACAGCTTATGAAAAGATAAATTATGAGCTACAAATATATGGTAGCAGTGGGAGAAGTTTAGTTAACAGTGGCAAGTGTGTGGAGGAGAAATGGTATTAAACAATTAGGAAGGGGGTGGAAAGACCCAAATTTGATCTACGGTTAAGATCGGATTCTAACTCTGCCTGATGAAATCTCAGTTTATAATAACTTTTGATCGATAACATCGACATGCCAGTGTCGCAGATTTTGTACATGTCTGTGTAAATAAAAATAATCATATATAAAAGCTCTATTTGATATTGAGCACTTTTTATAAACCCAGTTGAAATTCTTTGGATTACTACCCTGTGGATGTTTTACCTGGATTCTTATATATATATATATATATATATATATATATATATATATATATATATATATATATATATATATATATATATATATATATATATATATATATTAGAAGCCCCTTTTAAGTAAAATTCAAACTAGTGCACTATAGGAAAGATTATAAGTAGACATTGACCTAAAAGTCTCAGTGCAATGCTATGAAGGTGTCGTTGAGTTCTATCGCATGTCTAGATATCTATACTCACCGCTTTCAGTGTAAATATCATTAATTTCTCCGTTATCACGTGACAATCTCTCGTTGCCTCATGGACTAAGTGAACGCTTACAGATTCAAGGTGTCTCTGTGAACAGAGTTAACGCTTTGTGACCGTCTCAGATTGTTATTTCCCTGCGCTGATGAGAGCCGTAAACTCGAAACAACGTCGTACGTAGGTAAAATATTAAAATATAATTTGATTTATATATATATATATATATATATATATATATATATATATATATATATATATATATATATATATATATATATTAATATCAAATAAAGTGTTACAACAACATCCGGACCAAGGTTTCAGATCCGAGAAAATCGGACCTTCATCAGCGGAGTCGTATAGCTTAATGAGTGAGAACAACCGCCAGGAATTTCAAAATATTGCCCGTTGGAAAGATGGAACACTTTCAGATTTAAAATTGTCACGTGCGTGGAATATACGTGGTCAGTTATGGAAAAGTTTCAGATCAAAACAACAGCGACGCTGTACATAGAAAAAGCAAGAAATTAAATGGGAATAACGTTAACTGTTGGACAGATGGCAACCTAGAAGGTTTAAATTGTCACGTGCGTGGAATTACGTAGCCCGTTATGGAAAGTATTCAAATTTAACTAATAGAGACGTTATATATGTTATCGAAAGTAAATGGAGATAACGTTAAAAATAAAAATAAATTTATATTAAGTTAAAAATTATATTGAAATAATATGTTAAAGTGATAATATATACTAAAAATATTAAATAATAAATCATTAAAAATAAAACTTATAATTAAATAAATTGTAGTCACACCATTTATAAATTTATGAGGTCGTAAGGGTGCTTATCATAAAAAATTAAGGTACTAATAATAAAAGGGGGGGGGAATAAAGAAAAATGAAAAAGAATAATGAAGAAAAATAAAGAAAAATGAAGAAAAATAAAATAAAGATGAAATAAATACACTGTTAAGTAAAATAAAGGATAACAAAATTGTGTAAAAATAAAAATAAAAGATAAAAGGCAAGAGAAGGAAAAATGGGGATATGGGGTACTCCACATTAGAAATTTTAAATTAGAATTTAAAATTTAAAAACAGTTATATACATAAATATAAAAAACAATCCATAATTAAAACATGCAATAATAGAAATCAAGTTTAGGGCAACAGTCGGGATACCATACAGTTCAATCCGAAATTCGGAAGCCGAATCCATCATCGTGAAATCCAAAATCCTAAAAGTCTGTATTCTGGGTACTCTGCGGTTATGACCTATGTATTTTGTTCTGCCCAATTGTATTAAACCCGGGCTAGGTCCAACCTGGACATTTATCTCACTCGAACTTTATTCGACCAAGACTTTATCCGACCCAGAATTTATCCAACCCGGGCTGTATTAAACCCGGGCTAGGTCCAACCTGGACATTTATCTCACTCGAACTTTATTCGACCCAGACTTTATCCGACCCAGAATTTATCCAACCCAGACTTTATCCAACCCGGGCTAGGTCCAACCTGTACATTTATCTCACTCGAACTTTATTCGACCCAGACTTTATCCGACCCAGACTTTATCCGACCCAGACTTTATCTAACCCGGGCTAGGTCCAACCTGGACATTTATCTCACTCGAACTTTATTCGACCCAGACTTTATCCGACCCAGAATTTATCCGACCCAGACTTTATCCAACCCGGGCTAGGTCCAACCTGGACATTTATCTCACTCGAACTTTATTCGACCCAGACTTTATCCGACCCAGAATTTATCCGACCCAGACTTTATCCAACCCGGGCTAGGTCGAACCTGGACATTTATCTCACTCGAACTTTATTCGACCCAGACTTTATCCGACCCAGACTTTATCAAACCCGGGCTGTATTACACCCGGACTAGGTCCAACCTTGACATTTATTTCACTCGGACTTTATCCAAGCCGGACTTTATTCAATCCGGACTACTTAACCCGGAATATATCTAACTTCGATTTTATTTAACCCAGATTTTATTTAACAGAATTTTATTTATTTCACTTTTTTTTGCACACGGCTTTTCATGGGTATAGTTATAATACACCTTAACACCAACAATTTAATAAAAAAATGATTGCAACGAAAACCCTAAAAAATGGTCCCCTGATTCTACAATTAAAATAATATTATTCGTGATAATTAGTTGTACCTATTCGGCGTTTCCCGAGAGTCATTTTGCTTTCATTCGCCACCACCTTTAACTATGCCGTTTCTGTTTACTAAATTATAATTTTCCTTTGCTTTAAATATGATTTTTGAAGTTAAATTTTATTATTACTGTATCGTTTGGTTATTAAAAAAACAACGAAATCAATGTGTTATAAAACCATAACTAATTTTGTTAAGGATGTAGCAGTCACAAATAAAGACTTATTTTCTCTCTCGGAGAAATGTCCCTGTTATGAAATTTGGTCACACACTGACCAATCAGCTTGCAGGGCGCATTGATTTCATCTGTCCCCTGAAGAATTACTTCAACCCTTTTTGGAATCATGGTCAATAAGTAGAGAGATTCCTGTAAGCAACGAGCAAAGACTCCCTCTTTTCTCTCTCCTGTCCCTGTCCATAGGACGGCCAAGCATCGACTATCTTTGCTTACAGATAACAACTCATAGACTTTTGTCAGCCAAAGAACTTTCTACGTTCCCTTTCTTCATTCGGACACTGCTCAATTTTCTTCCAGCGATACTAAACGGTATAGGTAATTGAATACACCCTTTCGTTGTTGTTATAAAAAAGGTTTTGTTTTCCTTTCGTGCGACGGTTTTCGTTACTTACTACTAATAAAAGGGAGTTGGTGTTAACACTTTCTACACAGAACAGCTTTTATAAATGGTGACCCCGACAAACTTTATTGATGAAATTATTGGATGAAAAGAGTTTCAAAAACTTGAACTCTTGTAATACACGAGGAATTGTTGAGAATTTTAAAGCCGGAAATGACTTTCTATTCGAAAGTTTTAATGCTTCCAAATTCCTTTCATATTTTACATGTTCACGAAGTAATTCATTCTTTTGTTCTTCAACTATTAACAAAAATTTAAAAAAGCTGACTTGTTTCATTTTCTCGGCCCTCGGAATGGTATCAAACTCACTTTGGGGATATGTTTAAAAGTAAGATGGCCTCCAAGAGTAAATGTAGTTTTGTGTTAGCAGCAATGATTCTAGCCAAGAGTAGGATGTTATAGAAGACAAAGAATGACCAACGAGCCTCAAAACCCCACACTTTTGATGGCCTTGTATCTAACTTTTCATACTGTATTTTACTTTATTATATTCTATAATAAATAATTTAAAGTGTAGTATCTGTTCTCAGTAAGTGGATGAGAAATACTTCTAAACTAAGCCAATCTTAATCTTTGTCCCAATCCTTTTTGAGGAGCTCTATTTTTCCTACATTTTAAACCGATCTTTTGTCTAACTCAGCTCTTGTGGGGAGGCAAGTAAATAGGGGCTCGTTTATGAATAAACTGCAACGCATTATCGTGGTTTGAACTTTGTAATCAAATTACTTCTTCAAATACGGTTTTAAAAAGGTTATTCTTGGAAGTTTACACTATTGTATTTTTGATTTCAATAAAAAATCGATTAAGAATCGTAAATAAATATGGTGTAAGTCACGCAGAGACTAGAAACACACACACGATTTTATTAATATATATATACATATATATATATATATATATATATATATATATATATATATATATATATATATATAAACATCTTGCTGCCCAACTCCTCACCCAGGTTGCCCCCATCCCATATAAAACGTGCCTCTCTCGTAGTAACCCCTTACATTCCAATGGCAATATGCCTTGTTTGGGGTGAATAAGAGTTTTTATATATATATACATATTATATTAGTATACATTTTTAATTATACAGACATTTTCGTTACATATGTGCATACACCCTACGTCTTTTAAGAGTTTTCTCTATCGGTTACCTTGAATAATCGTAGCTGATACATGTATGCATATATGTAGCCAAAATGTATGTATGAATAAAAACGTATACTAAAATACAGCTTTATTTGTTATTGAGCATTATTATATGAACACCGTAGTTTCATACGACTAACCCCCTATAAACAAGATACTCTACAAACTATATATATATATATATATATATATATATATATATATATATATACATATATATATATACATATATATATATATATATATTATATATATATATATATATATATATATATATATATATATATATATATATATATATATATATATATATATATATATATATATATATATATATATATATATATATATATATATATATATATATATATAAAAGTAGAACGCTCTCAGACGTTAAGCCGCCGATAAAGTGTTAAAATTATCACAGTTCATTCGCTGTTTAAAATTGGCCGTGTGGTTAAGACATCGGATTTGAGCTGCAAAATACTCGTAATCCGGGGTTTCGAATCGCATGACCGGTAGTGAATAGTCATATCTCTATGCTGATGAGTCCCGAAACGTATTCGTACATAGATAATAAATATATTTTAATATATATATACTTTTTAGTTATATTCCAATGAAATGACAAAAAAAAAATCCATTATAATAGTTTTTATTTATTTATTTTTCTCCATTTTCTTCATTTTCCAGCTTCAACGAATATCTACATTTTTTCCTTCGTCTTACAAACAAAATTTATATTTTTTTTGTTTCCATTTAAACAATCGAAAACAAATAAATAAAAATTTTGTTTGTAAGACGAAAGAAAAAAATCAGGTATTTGTCCAAGTAAATGAGGAAATTGGGAAACATTTTAAAAAAAATTATGGTTATGGATTGATTTTTCTTTTGATCATTGGACTATAACTAAAAATTACATATGCTCTGAAACTTGTAACACTACCTCATTATAATTTGAAACAATTTCGGGTATTATTGTATACCTAAATATATATTTTTTACAAAAACTCACTAATATTAATGTATATATATATATATATATATATATAATTAATCATCAGCGAAGGTAAATAACAATCTCAGACGGTCATGATGCGCGAACCATGTTCACAGATACACCTTGAATCCATAACCGTTCACCTAGTCCCATTAGGCCACCAGAAATGTTCACGTAATAAGGAACAAATTAAGTGATATTTATGCTGAAAGCGGCGAGTAAAGACACCTAAACATTCGATACACTCAACAACAGAGTCGGAGCATCGAACTTCAGCTTTTAGCTGAATGTTTATATATATATATATATATATATATATCGCTCGTTTTTTGTTTAATTTTATTTCAGTCTAAGTTCTCACAAATCAAGAGGCCCCTTTCCTGGGGCTAACACTTTATCTCTATATGAGAAAAATAGATATTCGAATATTCTATTAAAATTCTTCTTTATTTCTCAAACGTTGAGTTAGTAAAGAAGTTCAGAACATTAGTTTTCTTCTCTCCAATTGACCAGTTAACTATCTTTCTTGTCATCTCTTGGTCTTACCGGATTCCAGGACAAGAATTCATCTGGTCTGGTGGAGTATCCAGCTATGTGGTGTTACTTGAGATACCATTACTAGGAGAAGGTTCATCATTCCTCGTATGAGTCAGTGTATAGCCGTGCTGAGGGAATATTATTTGTGCTGCGAATACTATGGTATTTGAATATTTGATCAGGGTTTACTTGTAAGGGTAAGTATTCTCATGCCAGGTTGTCTTGACCAACCATTATACAGAGAGACAGAAGACACTCGAGGATAACGTCTAGTAGGTAATTCAAACTCCCCTGTAGGTATTTCAAACTCCCTTCAAACTATATATATATATATATATATATATATATATATATATATATATATAATGTGTCAAAGAAGAGTTGAATGTAGCTATGCATAAACTTGCATGTCATATCTGCAGCAAGACCTGTAAAAATAAATCGACCCCGATGAGTCATCCGCGTGCCCACAACCAGACATTGCAGTCTTGTAGGGATGGACTTCTTCTGTAAAGAAGTGCCAATCACCATACTAGCAAAACCTACCCGACCTCCGGGCAGAAAGGAATCGGGAGGTAGGGGGGGGGGTCATATAGGTAGAAAATCTGTGTTTACTCAGAGAATTCCATAATTTACACAAAAAACTTTGGTAAATTAGTAGAGTAACACACTCCTCTAAATCCCCCGCTCAACATTTCTTTTTAGAAGATTACATGTTAACATCCTGAAAAACTTGGCGGTAAGAAAACAAAAACAAAAACAAACAAAAAAACCCAATTATTTTCAAATTTAGGGAGAGCGATCAATTTTGTATATAAATTTAATGTCAAATGCTCCTCCATTTTAACTTTTTGGGGCAGTTAAATAAATTTTGATTTTTACCACTAACCCTCAGTCCGACTGGCAAGGCCGTAAAACCACACGCGAATATAAGTAGACGCACCTAAAAAAATAACGCACAGAATGTATCTCCAATAGCAATAGAGAAAAAAAGTTTTCTGCCTTAAAACGCTAGAATGCCCCGGAAATTTAGGATCATTTTATATTAAATGTATATGCGAAACTGATTTCCCACTCTAAATTATAAAATAATTTTTTCGTTGTTGTTTTTTTTTTTCTTTCAGACGTATTCGCATCAGAAAAGTAAAATCTGATTCTTTTTTTTGGGGGGGAGGGGGGTTAAGAGTGTTATTCTTTAATAATACTAAAACTTTTTTATTTACGCATTAAACATAAGGCATTTAATTAGATAAATTTATAAATGGTGTGACTACAATTTATTTAATTATAAGTTTTATTTTTAATGATTTATTATTTAATATTTTTAGTAATATATTATCACTTTAACATATTATTTCAATATAATTTTTAACTTAATATAAATTTATTTTTATTTTTAACGTTATCTCCATTTACTTTCGATAACATATATAGCGTCTCTATTAGTTAAATTTGAATACTTTCCATAACGGGCTCGTAATTCCACGCACGTGACAATTTAAACCTGCTAGGTTCCCATCTGTCCAACAGTTAACGTTATTCCCATTTAATTTCTAGCTTTTTCGATGTACAGCGTCGCTGTTGTTTTGATCTGAAACTTTTCCATAACTGACCACGTATATTCCACGCACGTGACAATTTTAAATCTGAAAGTCTTCCATCTTTCCAACGGGCAATATTTTGAAATTCCTGGCGGTTGTTCTCACTCATTAAGCTATACGACTCCGCTGATGAAGGTCCGATTTTCTCGGATCTGAAACCTTGGTCCGGATGTTGTTGTAACACTTTATTTAATATTAATAAATATCATGCTCTTATTAATTATCTAGTTAATTTTACTTTTGCATTAATAATTGAGCACTCTGCTGGGAAACTCTCCCAATTAAGAAATACGGTATATATATATATATATATATATATATATATATATATATATATATATATATATATATATATAGTCTCGGAAGTTTCTCAACCATGAAAACTATATATAAAAAAAAAAAAAAAAAATTAAAAAAAACTTATAGTCTCAAGTCTTCCAGTGGAAAATCACTCATATATATATATATATATATAATTATATTTTAATATTTTACTTTTTAAAATTCCTTATTTTAAAATACAATTCTGTATATATATATATATACAGAATTGTATTTTAAAATAAGGAATTTTAAAAAGTAAAATATTAAAATATAATTATATATATATATATATATATATATATATATATATATATATATACACACACACACACATATGATGTATTTGAAAACTAATATGTTACATATTTCAGAAACGTACTGCGGTTTCATCCAGTCTTTATGCTCAGTGGAATCGTCGGCGTTCTGAATGAGGTAAAACTACGATCAAATAAATGACATCTACAAAAAATGCGATACATTCCATCACTCGCGGTGATTGACAGAGTGGTAAAGCTCCTCTGGAGTCCCGGTTTCAAATCTCCGTCACGCCAATCAGTGATACAACGTAGAAGCTCTACCACTGAGCCAATCCCCGCTAGTGATGGAATGTATCGCTTTTTTTGTAGATGTCATTTATTTGTTTCTTTTGTTTGCGATACTTTTGGGCGCTGATGGGTCGTGAAACACGTGTCCGTGGATAATTATATTATATTTTTTAAATATATGTCGCTTCCCATAGACGGAGGCATCACATTGGTGAAAGGGAAATTATCCCCACCTATCATTTAGGTAGAATGCTTTTCAGTATAAATAATTGACTTTGTTCAAAAGTATAGCAAAGAAAATAAACAAATAAATGACGTCCCCAAAAAGCGTGGGGTTTGCACGGTGGTAGAAGCTTCGGGCTTCAGTCTCTGGGGTCCCGATTTTGAATTCCGCTAGATCCAGCCACGACGAAACACATGTCCGTGAATAGTTATATTATATTTTTTTAAATATATGTCGTTCCCCATATATGAGGGCATCACATTCGGAAAGGGAAAATTATTCCCACCTAGGATTCCGTATAAATAATTGAATTCGTTAAAAAGTATCGCAAACAAAACAAACAAATAAATGACACCTATATATAAGGTGCGTCGGGGGGGGGGTATCCTAGTGAGCGTGTGTGCATATGCAATTGATAATATGCTTGCATAATTTTTGTATCATGTGTCTTTATTCTTTTTCTTTTTTTCCGTTTCTTTCTTTCTTTCTTTTTTCCTCAATGGGACTCGACAAATCACTTTTTATCATTTTGAACGGGATAGCGGCGACCAATGGGAAAGCTCTTCAAACGAACTACCAAGTATTATTCAGACGCGAATAGTGGCGAACACCGAGTTCAATTGTTAGCGATATTCATCTAACGCTTAATATAAAGACGTGACTTGGGTTCCGGCTCAACAGTTGGCTGCATTAAAACGGAACGCGCTGGCTGTCACAAACAAGAACTCGTACACAAAACATATGATAGCCGGATAGTCTTTTTCTTTTTCTACTGACTCACTACTTACTATCAATAACCGCATTTAAAGCAAAAACAATAACAAAAAAAGGAACATTTACATACGATTCATTGCATGTAGGTAAATAAATAGATAGATATTTATTTAATTTATATCTACGGATTGTTTTTCCCCCCTTAACGCAAGAAATAAAACCCCCGAAACAAGATGAAGGTCCCTACATTATCCTTTGTTGGTGAGTTGTTTTTGTTTTGTTTTTTTTGTTGTTTTTTTGTTGTTATTTTTTTTTTTTTTTTGCTTTTATGTTTTTAAGGTGTTTATTTTTTTCTGTTTAAGAAATGAAAACATGTTCATCGATTATTTAATAAATAATATAATTTACATTTTAAATTAAAAACTTGAACCGCTATAAATGCACACACACACATACGCATATATATTTGTTGTTTATTTATTTTTATAGATAAAATAGTGATCCACAGACACGTGTTTTGCCGTCACTGCGGCTTATCAGCGTGTCTAACTATAAAAGGGTTCGAACCCTCACGATATATATATATATATATATATATATATATATATATATATATATATTAATTAAGTTCAAATATTAACAAAATGAACAAAACTAATACTTTTTCAAAAGTGATCAATATATATTAGAGCATTTTATATTAAAATAAACATAGTTTGAGTATTCGACAATAGTTTCAAAACCTCCTCGGTTCCTCTTCAGGGATATCCCTGAAGAGGAACCGAGTAGGTTCTGAAACAATTGTCGGATACACAAACTATGTTTATTTTAATATATATATATATATATATATATATATATATATATATATATATTACGGTACTGTTTTAGATATTGACCCTAATTTCCATGACTGCCCGGCAGCAGCAAGCCGACAGCTAACGGAAACGTCCGAGACGGCAGACGACAACAATGTAAGACGATGAATATACGAAAAAAGAAATGCATAAATTTTTATACAAAAAAGGAAATAAATGAACAAACCAATAGCTGAAATGAATAAACGTTTTTTTAATTATTATTTTTTAACCATTTTTGTAAGAACTTTTTTATAAACGCTAACATTTTAAACCATTTTTTTTGTAACTGAAATAAACTGTTTTTTTAACTTTAGAACGCGAAAATAATAACTTTTTTAAACCATTTTTTTTTTTTGCAATTACGCATTGTTTTTTGTTTTTTTTTCATTATTTTAGCTGGAGGGGTAAGGGCTTGTTTATGCATTTCTTTTTTCGTATATCCATCATCGTCTTACATTGTTGTCGTCTGCCGTCTCGGACGTTTCCGTTAGCTGTCGGCTTGCTGCTGCCGGGCAGTCACGGAAATTAGTCAATATCTAAAACAGTACCTATATTACTTCAAATAAGGAACATCGCTACTGACACTAGTGTGAATTAAGGGCATACCTACAGAAATATCCTAAGTGAGAAGTTGTGCAGTGATATAGATATATATATATATATATATATATATATATATATATATATATATATATATATATATACAGCTTAAATGAATAAGTGGGAATTTTGGGGCCCTTTCTCGCACGAAAAGTTATCCTTTTTATATACTGTTTATTTGTGTGTAATATCAGAGTCGCAAAGTTAACTAATTTGCATATTGTTTTTTTAAACGTTTCTTTATTAATTAACTATTATTTGTCATTCTTTTCTAATTCAATGCCTGTTTTGATTTTAATATAATAAATACTTCTGTTTCGCAATATTGTCTCATTTCCTCGACAAATATCTAGTGTTTGCGTTCAAATGATCCTTTCTTTAGGGAAACACCGACTTGATTTTTCTAAATGGCAAGTGAAAAGGCGAATTCATGGACGGCGGCACCGGGGGGGGGCAGAGGGGGCGCAACCCTCCCCCCCTACTTTTTGACTTGACCCCCCCACTTTACGGTCATCAATAATGAAGTTATATATGCATGTGTTTAAACGGCCCCCCCCCACTTTTTAGGAAAGCCCCCACCCCACTTTTATAACTGTGCCGCCGGTCCTGAAATTGATTTGTTTATTTAGGTAACATTAAAAAAAATATGTTTCTGTTTCGTGTTTTCGACAAAGTTATGAATGAAAAGTTTATTTTTTTGAACTAGCAGGGTTGCCCGGTGCTGCACGGGGAAATAGTAACTTATTTTTTATCAATAACAATTGATGTCCTACTGTAGTTACGCGCGAGGTAAATCTTACTTAAATACCCGAGTAAAGTTTTACAAGAAAAATAAACTAATCCGCTTTCTGTTCCTTCCTGTCTGTCTGTCTGTCTGTCTCTCTCTCTCTCTCTCTCTGTCTCTCTCTTTCTCTCTCTCTCTCTCTCTCTCTCTTGAATCTGTACATAAAACATCTGATTAATAAAAGAATACTTTTTGGTGTCTATAAAAAGTGAGAGAAATTATTTCCTTTATTTTCTATTATCAGTTTTCTCATTTCTGTTACCATCATTTACATATGAAACTGATTCCCCACTCTAAATTCTAAAATAATTGTTTTGTTTTGTTTTTGTGTTTTTTTTATGGTAAGCATAAAAATAAATAACTTCTTTAAAATTATCTAATTAAATGCCTTATGTTTAATGCGTAAATAAAAAAATAAAAAAGTTTTAGTATTATTGAAGAATAACACTCTTAACTCCCCCTCCCCCCCCCCCCCCCCCAAAAAAAGAAGAATCAGATTTTACTTTTCTGATGCGATTACGTCTGAAAGAAAAAAAACAACAACGAAAAATTATTTTCTAATTTAGAGTGGGAAATCAGTTTCGCATATACATTTAATATAAAATGATCCTAAATTTCCGGGCATTCTAGCGTTTTAAGGCAGTAAACTTTTTTTCTCTATTGCTATTGGAGATACATTCTGTGCGTTATTTTTTTAGGTGCGTCCACTTATATTCGCGTGTGGTTTTACGGCCTTGCCAGTCGGACTGAGGGTTAGTGGTAAAAATCAAAATTTATTTAACTGCCCCAAAAAGTTAAAATGGAGGAACATTTGACATTAAATTTATATACAAAATTGATCGCTCTGCCTAAATTTGAAAATAATTTTTTTTTTTTCTTACCGCCAAGTTTTTCAGGATGTTAACATGTAATCTTCTAAAAAGAAATGTTGGGCGGGGGATTTAGAGGAGTGTGTTACTCTACTAATTTACCAAAGTTTTTTGTGTAAATTATGGAATTCTCTGAGTAAACACAGATTTTCTACCTATATGCCCCCCCCCTACCTCCCGATTCATTTCTGCCCGGGGGGCGGGTAGGTTTTGCTAGTATGGTGATTGGCACTTCTTTACAGAAGAAGTCCATCCCTACAAGATTGCAATGTCTGGTTGTGGGCACGCGGATGACTCATCGGGGTCGATTTATTTTTACAGGTCTTGCTGCAGATATGACATGCAAGTTTATGAATAGCTACATTCAACTCTTCTTTGACATATTATTTATATATATATATATATATATATATATATATATATATATGTGTTTGAAGGGAGTTTGAAATACCTACAGGGGAGTTTGAATTACCTACTAGACGTTATCCTCGAGTGTCTTCTGTCTCTCTGTATAAGGGTTTGTCAAGACAACCTGGCATGAGAATACTTACCCTTACAAGTAAACCCTGAACAAATATTCAAATACCATAGTATTCGCAGCACAAATAATATCCCCTCAGCACGGCTATACACTGACTCATACGAGGAATGATAAACCTTCTCCTAGTAATGGTATCTCAAGTAACACCACATAGCTGGATACTCCACCAGACCAGATGAATTCTTGTCCTGGAATTCGGTAAGACCAAGAGATGACAAGAAAGATAGTTAACTGGTGAATTGGAGAGAAGAAAACTAATGTTCTGGACTTCTTTACTAACTCAACGTTTGAGAAATAAAGAAGAATTTTAATAGAATATTCGAATATCTATTTTTCTCATATAGAGATAAAGGGTTAGCCCCAGGAAAGGGGCCTCTTGATTTGTGAGAACTTAGACTGAAATAAAATTAAACAAAAAACGAGCGATATATATATATATATATATATATATATATATATATATATATATATTATATATATATATATATATATATGTATATATAAACATTCAGCTAAAAGCTGAAGTTCGATGCTCCGACTCTGTTGTTGAGTGTATCGAATGTTTAGGTGTCTATACTCGCCGCTTTCAGCATAAATATCACTTAATTTGTTCCTTATTACGTGAACATTTCTGGTGGCCTAATGGGACTAGGTGAACGGTTATGGATTCAAGGTGTATCTGTGAACATGGTTCGCGCCCCATGACCGTCTGAGATTGTTATTTACCTTCGCTGATGATTAATTATATATATATATATATATATATATATATATATATATATATATATTTTATTAATATTAAATAAAGTGTTACAACAACATCCGGACCAAGGTTTCAGATCCGAGAAAATCGGACCTTCATCAGCGGAGTCGTATAGCTTAATGAGTGAGAACAACCGCCAGGAATTTCAAAATATTTTTATTTTTAACGTTATCTCCATTTACTTTCGATAAGATGTATAGCGTCTCTATTAGTTAAATTTAAATACTTTCCATAACGGCCACGTAATTCCACGCACGTGACAATTTAAACATGCCATCTGTCCAACTGTTAACGTTATTCCTATTTAATTTCTTGCTTTTTCGATGTACAGCGTTGCTGTTGTTTTGATCCATAACTGACTACGAATATTCCACGCACGTGACAATTTTAAATCTGAAAGTGTTCCATCTTTCCAACGGACAATATTTTGAAATTCCTGGCGGTTGTTCTCACTCATTAAGCTATACGACTCCGCTGATGAAGGTCCGATTTTCTCGGATCTGAAACCTTGGTCCGGATGTTGTTGTAACACTTTATTTAATATTAATAAATATCATGCTCTTATTAATTATTTAGTTAATTTTACTTTTGCATTAATAATTGAGCACTCTGCTGGGAAACTCCCAATTAAGAAATACGGTATATATATATATATATATATATATATATATATATATATATATATATATATATATTAATATTAGTGAGTTTTTGTAAAAAATATATATTTAGGTATACAATAATACCCGAAATTGTTTCAAATTATAATGAGGTAGTGTTACAAGTTTCAGAGCATATGTAATTTTTAGTTATATTCCAATGATCAAAAGAAAAATCAATCCATAACCATAATTTTTTTTAAATGTTTCTCAATTTCCTCATTTACTTGGACAAATACCTGAATTATTCTTTCGTCTTACAAACAAAATTTTTATTTATTTGTTTAAATGGAAACAAAAAATATATAAATTTTGTTTGTAAGACGAAGGAAAAAAGGCAGATATTCGTCGAAGCTGGAAAATGAAGAAATGGAGAAAAATAAATAAATAAAAACTATTATAATGGATTGTTTTTTTGGTTTTTTTGTCATTTCATTGGAATATAACTAAAAAGTATATATATATTATAATATATGTATTATCTATGTACGAATACGTTTCGTCCTTTTTAATAACCGGGACTCATCAGCATAGAGATATGACTATTCACTACCGGTCATGCGATTCGAAACCCGGATTACGAGTATTTTGCAGCTCAAATCCGACGTCTTAACCACACGGCCAATTTAAATAGCGAATGAACTGTGATAATTTTAACACTTTATCGGCGGCTTAACGTCTGAGAGCGTTCTACTTATATATATATATATATATATATATATATATATATATATATATATATATATATATATATGTATATATGTATATATATATATATATATATATATATGTATATATGTATGTATATATATATATATGTATATATATATGTATATATGTATGTATATATATATATATGTATATATATATGTATATATATATGTATATATATATGTATATATGTATGTATATATATATATGTATATATGTATATATATATATATGTATATATATATATATATATATATATATATATATGTATATATATATATATATATGTATATATATGTATATATATATATATATATGTATATATATATATATATATATGTATATATATATATATATATATATGTATATATATATATATATATATGTATATATATATATATGTATATATATATATATATGTATATATATATATATATGTATATATATATATGTATATATATATATATATGTATATATATATATGTATATATATATATATATGTATATATATATATATATGTATATATATATATATATGTATTATATATATATATATATATATATATATATATATATATATATATATATATGTATGTATGTATATATATATATATATATATATATATATATATAGGTATATATGTATGTATATATATATATATATATATATATATATATATATATATATATATATATATATATATATATATAGTTTGTAGAGTATCTTGTTTATAGGGGTTAGTCGTATGAAACTACGGTGTTCATATAATAATGCTCAATAACAAATAAAGCTGTATTTTAGTATACGTTTTTATTCATACATACATTTTGGCTACATATATGCATACATGTATCAGCTACGATTATTCAAGGTAACCGATAGAGAAAACTCTTAAAAGACGTAGGGTGTATGCACATATGTAACGAAAATGTCTGTATAATAAAAAATGTATACTAATATAATATGTATATATATAAAAACTCTTATTCACCCCAAACAAGGCATATTGCCATTGGAATGTAAGGGGTTACTACGAGAAAGGCACGTTTTATATGGGATGGGGGCAACCTGGGTGAGGAGTTGGGCAGCTAGATGTTTATATATATATATATATATATATATATATATATATATATATATATATATATATATATATATATATATATATATATTAATAAAATCGTGTGTGTGTTTCTAGTCTCTGCGTGACTTACACCATATTTATTTACGATTCTTAATCGATTTTTTATTGAAATCAAAAATACAATAGTGTAAACTTTCAAGAATAACCTTTTTAAAACCGTATTTGAAGAAGTAATTTGATTACAAAGTTCAAACCACGATAATGCGTTGCAGTTTATTCATAAACGAGCCCCTATTTACTTGCCTCTACACAAGAGCTGGGTTAGACAAAAGGTCGGTTTAAAATGTAGGAAAAATAGAGCTCCTCAAAAAGGCGCATTCTGGATTGGGACAAAGATTAAAATTGGCTTAGTTTAGAAGTATTTCTCATCCACTTACTGAGAACAGATACTACACTTTAAATTATTTATTATAGAATATAATAAAGTAAAATACAGTATGAAAAGTTAGATACAAGGCCATCAAAAGTGTGGGGTTTTGAGGCTCGTTGGTCATTCTTTGTTTTCTATAACATCCTACTCTTGGCTAGAATCATTGCTGCTAACACAAAACTACATTTACTCTTGGAGGCCATCTTACTTTTAAACATATCCCCAAAGTGAGTTTGATACCATTCCGAGGGCCGAGAAAATGAAACAAGTCAGCTTTTTTAAATTTTTGTTAATAGTTGAAGAACAAAAGAATGAATTACTTCGTGAACATGTAAAATATGAAAGGAATTTGGAAGCATTAAAACTTTCGAATAGAAAGTCATTTCCGGCTTTAAAATTCTCAACAATTCCTCGTGTATTACAAGAGTTCAAGTTTTTGAAACTCTTTTCATCCAATAATTTCATCAATAGAGTTTGTCGGGGTCACCATTTATAAAAGCTGTTCTGTGTAGAAAGTGTTAACACCAACTCCCTTTTATTAGTAGTAAGTAACGAAAACCGTCGCACGAAATGAAAACAAAACCTTTTTTATAACAACAACGAAAGGGTGTATTCAATTACCTATACCGTTTAGTATCGCTGGAAGAAAATTGAGCAGTGTCCGAATGAGGAAAGGGAAAGTAGAAAGTTTTTTGGCTGACAAAAGTCTATGAGTTGTTATCTGCAAGCAAAGATAGTCGATGCTTAGCCGTCCTATGGACAGGGACAGGAGAGAGAAAAGGGGGAGTCTTTGCTCGTTGCTTACAGGAATCTCTCTACTTATTGACCATGATTCCAAAAAGGGTTGAAGTAATTCTTAAGGGGACAGATGAAATCAATGCGCCCTGCAAGCTGATTGGTTAGTGTGTGACCAAATTTCATAACAGGGACATTTCTCCGAGAGAGAAAATAAGTCTTTATTTGTGACTGCTACATCCTTAACAAAATTAGTTATGGTTTTATAACACATTGATTTCGTTATTTTTTTAATAACCAAACGATACAGTAATAATAAAATTTAACTTCAAAAATCATATTTAAAGCAAAGGAAAATTATAATTTAGTAAACAGAAACGGCATAGTTAAAGGTGGTGGCGAATGAAAGCAAAAAGACTCTCGGGAAACGCCGAATAGGTACAACTAATTATCACGAATAATATTATTTTAATTGTAGAATCAGGGGACCATTTGTTAGTGTTTTCGTCGCAATCATTTTTTATTAAATTGTTGGTGTTAAGGTGTATTATAACTATACCCATGAAAAGCTGTGTGCAAAAAAAAGTGAAATAAATAAAATTCTGTTAAATAAAATCTGGGTTAAATAAAATCGAAGTTAGATATATTCCGGGTTAAGTAGTCCGGCTTGGATAAAGTCCGAGTGAAATAAATGTCAAGGTTGGACCTAGTCCGGGTTTAATACAGCCCGGGTTTGATAAAGTCTGGGTCGGATAAAGTCTGGGTCGGATAAAGTCTGGGTCGAATAAAGTTCGAGTGAGATAAATGTCCAGGTTGGACCTAGCCCAGGTTGGATAAAGTCTGGGTCGGATAAAGTCTGGGTCGAATAAAGTTCGAGTGAGATAAATGTCCAGGTTGGACCTAGCCCGGGTTGGATAAAGTCTGGGTCGGATAAAGTCTGGGTCGGATAAAGTCTGGGTCGAATAAAGTTCGAGTGAGATAAATGTCCAGGTTCGACCTTGTCTGGGTCGGATAAAGTCTGGGTCGGATAAAGTCTGGGTCAAATAAAGTTCGAGTGAGATAAATGTCCAGGTTGGACCTAGCCCGGGTTTAATACAGTCCGGGTTGGATAAAGTCTGGGTCGGATAAAGTTTGGGTCGAATAAAATTCGAGTGAGATAAATATCCAGGTTGGACCTAGCCCAGGTTGAATAAAGTCTGGGTCGGATAAAGTCTGGGTCGGATAAAGTCTGGGTCGAATAAAGTTCGAGTGAGATAAATGTCCAGGTTGGACCTAGCCCGGGTTGGATAAAGTCTGGGTTGGATAAATTCTGGGTCGGATAAAGTCTGGGTCGAATAAAGTTCGAGTGAGATAAATGTCCAGGTTGGACCTAGCCCGGGTTTAATACAGCCCGGGTTGGATAAAGTCTGGGTCGGATAAAGTCTGAGTCGAATAAAGTTCGAGTGAGATAAATGTCCAGGTTGGACCTAGCCCGGGTAGGATAAAGTCTGGGTCGGATAAAGTCTGGGTCGGATAAAGTCTGGGTCGAATAAAGTTCGAGTGAGATAAATGTCCAGGTTGGACCTAGCCCGGGTAAGATAAAATCTGGGTCGGATAAAGTCTGAGTTGAATAAATCCGAGTGGATTATATCTCGGTTTGATAAACTCCGAATTAGATCGTCTGTGTTATATAGTCCGGTTTACTACTCGTAAATATACGCTGAAATGCCCATTTGCCCCATAAGAGGGGGAGGTCGAAATGAAAGTAAAACACTCCTGGTCAATCCCGGTTAGGTACAGTCAATTGTAACGAATAATATTATTTTAATTGTAGAATTGGGGGACTGGTTTTTAGGGGGGGGGAGTTGTATCCATTTTCTAATTCACTTTTTACTTTAATTAACCCTAAACAAGGCATATTGCCTCTGAGGCGTAAGAAGCTAGTGATAGGGACCAGTTATATAGCGACTAAGTGGAGAGGCAACTTTTTGTTCACATTATATTTAAATTTCTACAGGTTGGTACGGTCGGGGGAACCAGGAAAGGGGAAGGAATTCCGAAGGAAAGAAGCTATTAGAGTAGAAAGTTTTCCGGCATCTAGGGACCTCTAAAATGACGGGGTGAGATTTTGCTACTAGTCAGGTTGGTCGGATGTTTTTTTTTTTGAGGGGGCGCAAGTGCGATAAGTTTATCATAGCACATTCCATGGATGTATTTGTAAAACAAGCACAGGGATGCAGCACTACGACGATGTGACAGGGACAGTCAGTGTGAGTTCTGTTGTGATAGAGACTCTTTTTTTGCACCCTGGCCAAAAGGGAGAGGCTAGTGGTTGGTGCACCAGTCCAGATATAGCTACAATACTCCATGTATGGGCGAATAGTGGCCTTATAGGGATATAGGACACTGGCAAGTGTGAGAAGTTTTCTAGCTCTGTGGAGGGAGTCTTGGCAATATCGGTTTAGATAAAGTCCGGGTTTGATAAAGTTTTGGTTAAATAAAATCCAGGTTACTACTCTTAAATATAAGCTGACAGGCCAATTGACCTAATAAGGAGGAGAACGATTTTGCTTTCGCCTTTTGGCTAGGAACAAAGTGTAGTATCTGTTCTGATACTACACTTCATCTTTTCTGTCCTCGGTCAGTAGAGGAGAAATCCTTCTTGACTGAGACAATATTTAATTTTTTCCGAATCCAGAGTGCCCCTTTTTTAGGTGCTGGATTTCCTCACATTAAAAATCGACTAAATCTTCCCTCTTGAGAGGCAACTAAATAGGGGCCCTTTCATTGACCTCTTCATTCTTTCATCGATTGCTGTCATATGCCAAGAACGAACTTCGAAATAGAATCACAACAAAAACTCGTCTAGCTGCAACCACTGTCAATTATTTCCCTTTCTCCGTCTGTATACCTAAAACTAAACTGGTCTCCCATGAACAGAGTTTCTTTCCTAGAACTATCTGTCTGTGGAACACAATACTGCGAGGCTGCTTTCCAGCTGACGACAACATAGTCGTTTTCAATTCCAATGTAAACAAATTCTTGTTGAGCCGTCTTTTTAAATACTCAAATTCTGCCCAATTTCAACCATCGTTATCAATCATCACGGTGTTATCTCACCATCCACTTGACAAACTCATTAATCCTTATCCTCGAGTGGCTTTTAGGCCTTGATGAGTGGTGACTCTTTAGTAAAAAAACAAACAGAAAAAAAGAAACCGAATTCTTTTATTGCGATTTTTTTTTAATTAAGAAATAATAGAGATTATCAATTTCAACGTTAAGAGGATTATTATGAAAAAAAATATTTTTACACGATACGGCCTTTCTTCGTGTAAGATCCCTATTTTACAATTAACCCAACTTTTTTTCATTCGCTTGAAAAAGACATGTTGGTAAACCTGTACACTTACACCGTATGCTAATTCACCAGAAAATTAAAATGAGATTCTACTTTTTTAGGCGATTTTTTTTTTAATAATAAAAACAATAATTATTTTAGAGATGGGGATTATTTACGTATATAAATTTAACGTAAAATGGTTTATCATTGTCGTCTGGAGCGGAAATGGGTCATTTCTGCTCCAGGCGACAATGATAACCCATTTCGAAGCAGATAGCGTTTCAAGGAAATATAACCATTTGTTTAGGGAGATACATTTTGTGTGAAATAGCAATATTGAACCTAAGCGCATGACAGAAGCATGTGAATAAAGGGTCATTTCTAAGAAATGACCGATATAAAATTGATGACCTAGGAATAGGGGATTTCATATAAGCAGCCTGAGAAACTTGGGCTTGAAAGAAAATGAAATTTGAATAATTATGACATGTCTCCCTTTAACCCTATGTCTCAGTAGCAATACATAAACACCCTCTACACCACCACCACCCCCACACACGATTGATTTCCCAGAAATTAAGAAAATGGCCAAGATTAAAAACAAACAAAGGCTATATGGTAGTTAGATTTATATGCGAAACTAACCCTCCATTCTAAATTCGAAAATAATTGTGTTTTTTTATTTGTCTGTTTTATTTATTTTTACCGCCAAATTTTTCGAGCTGTTTAGATGTAATCGTTAAAAACGAGTAGAATCTCATGTTATGGTGAGAGGGGAGGGGAGACTAACATGTGGTGTAAGGTGTGATGAATGAACCGAGATGCGATTCGAACGAACGGCAAAAAGCGAATAGCTTAAATAGCCAACTTCTTTCTTTCTTCGGTTTGTTTCGATACGCTTTCCTCTTCACTTCTAAATGTAAGTTAATTTTCACATGAACGTGTTAACTCAATATTTTTCAACCAATGAGTATCGTTTTGAACCCAAAATCTAATAAGCCTACGCGAACTGAGAACCCCGTATAAAGATGAAGAAATAAACAGAGTTCCCAGAGACCCAACCAGACGCACCTCGAAAATACCAAGAACCTATGCCCCCCCCCCGTGCCTTTGGCCGGGAGGGTGAGGGCAAAAAGAAGGAGACACTTCAAAACTCACGTACACGCTCCCTTACCTCGCGCACATCTACACACGCACTAACAGAACAAGGTAAACCTACGCATACTTACACAGTGTAACATTCTCTAATACTCACATACACATATTGCTTACACACGCATATTCATACTAACAATTCGTGTCTGCTTATTCACGGAACATTTTCCCACCAAAGAACACAGGTTGTATAAACTTTACCAAATGAACATTTCTTCACTAAAAATGACTTTCATATTCATGTAAACTTATAGTTATATAAATGTTTTGTTAATTAATAATGTTTTCCTTGATTTTTTATTGACAAAACTCTGTTCATGTTAAGTTAGTACTTGCTAGCTGATGACCCTAATATGCTCTCAAACTTTGTTTTATTTCCATGCATGCCCTTATATATCCCCATTTCCTTTTTTCGTCATTTTATAATTTGTATTAATTGTCGGTGTGGTATTTGGTTAAATCCCAAAGACACCAACGTCGCCTAAAATCGTCCTACGAAGGCCAGGGGCCACACCACAAAGGTACAATAATACCGAAATTTCTTTATTAATGTTGAAAAATCTCACTGATTTAACACACATTTTGGATAAAATTAAAATTTATTGTATAAAAATGAAGTCCTGACATAAATATGTGCGGAAAAAAAACATAAGCGACATATATAAGATTATGGAATATAGGCCGCGTTTTTTTTTTTAGGATTTAAAAGAAACCCCTTAAAACTGCAGATTATTATTTGTTACCAAGTTTTGAGAATGATTATCGCAAAACAACGGTAAAAAAAAACACGATGCGGCCTCTATTGTGAAACTCTGTTGGCAAGATTTTTCAACGGTCTCTCTTCTACAATTGAACACAATATTTTTTGTTTCTTTGATGCGATTTCACTTCATAGGACACAAGTGAAACTGCACCGTGAAATGTTTCTTTCTTATTATCCAATCAGCGTCCGCTATTTTTCCGTTTTGAGAAATTCTAAAAAAAAAAAATGGTTAACAATATTTTATAAAATATAAAACAAATTATATACTATTAAAAAATTACGGTGTTTTAAGAGTTGGTCTGTTCGTACGCAAATAGAAACAAAAAAGGAATAGGTTGAGTACACATTACTAAGGCAGTAGATTTTATGATGTCAATACCCGAGTTTGAATCTAACGTAAGTCTAAAGGATTTTTAATGGATACGTGTTTTATACATTTAAAGAAATTAATACAATATAAAAAACATTACATAAATATATATTTTTAAACCAGGTGACCGTTTTTTTTCCTTTTTTTATAATCCGCAAAAAAGGTAGACATAAAGATATGCGGTATTAGTACAAAGAGAATTATTTTTTGTTAAAAACATAATTTCTAATGTTTGTTTTTTTGCCAATGAAAACAATACGTAAATACATTCATCGCGGTTACTTACTCTCTCACACAAATACTAAGTAGCGTATTTTTTCTATGAAATTTCACAAATATTTTTCTTCGTACTAGATAGATATAAAGCGATAGAAGCTAGGAAAAGATGGAAATTGACATACCCAGGTACTGTATCAACATCGCTCAAGGAGCGGGTATAAACTACTAATAATGGAAAAAATAAACACTCCCTTCATTAACACTAACCCTAACCCTAGATCCGAGGTTGTGGTCGAAAAGATTGCTGGGTAAAATCGTACGGCAGAACAAAAACAAACAAAAATTATTGTTACAATTTTATTTATATACATTTTCGTTAAATAAAGTCTAACCGAATTATTCAAAATATTTTCTATTTTCCGAAAATATTTGAATGGCAGACATTTTTGGTTACCTTAAACGGAATTGTGACATTTAATATTTTAGCAACAATAAAAAGCTAAAAATATGTCAACGCCTGATACATGTTCCGCCGCCCCCCAAAATTGGTATACTTTTCAACTCTAACTGGTCTGGAAGTGGGTGATCATTTTACGTTAAATTTATCACCAGATCTGTACATGAGGCGAAGCCGGATTTAGGGACACAACAATGGGCAGACATTCTTGATCACACCCCAACTCAGGATTAGTGTTTAAATTAATGAAGAGAAATTTTTTAATTCGTTTTTTTTGTTTTTGTTTTTTATGGAAATCGCTCCAGACAAAGCATGAAGCCACTTGATGTTTATTGGTAACTGTTTCTATCGGTGCTTCACTGAGAACTTGAAATATAAAACAGGGATGACTGAGTATGGTACTGAACGACGCAAAAAGGAGTGATGTGACATAAAATTAAACAACCAACCAATTTATTTGCTTGAAAAATGAACTCACCCCCGACTTCCAAAAATGTCACTTGCCTTATTACCAAACAAACAACATGAACAAGCCGCGCGTGCGTAGTCCCCCTCTGTATGTGACTCGGTGTGGCGAGTGTAAAATGCAACCATAAACTTGGGCAATTTGGGGCAATTTTGACCCCCCCTTTGACCCCTGGGGGCGCGAACCAGAATTTTTCTGAGGTCAAGGATGCTTATTTTATATCCAGAACAATTGCCTCTACATTTTGGCCAAGTTTCAGAAAATTGAATGGATGGATCAAACGTTATGGGAGAAAAGGGTCTTTTTTGCCATTTTGGAGCCTTTTGACCCCCCTGGGGGCGCGAACCAGATTTTTTCCAAGGTCAGCGATACTTATTTTCTATTAGGAACAATTGCCTCCACATTTTAGCCAAGTTTCAGAGAAATTGAATGGATGGATGAAAAGTTATGGGGCAAAAAATGTCATTTTTTGCCATTTGACCCCCTGGGGGGGGGGGCCTACACAGATTTTTTTTTCAAAAATCGGAGAATGTCACTTTCTAACCTGACCAAAGTTACAACTTCATGCAAAATTTCAAAGAAATTCAATGGATGGTTGCGAAGAAAAATACGAACGGACGGACATGCCTCAAAACATAAGTCCCCTGATTTTATAAATCGGGGGACCAATAACATGAATAACCCAGATAATGTCTTAGACATCCAAAAAGAAACGAAAAGTGAACAATTTTCGTTTCTTTTAAACACGACAAAAATAAAAATAATCACTCACACATTATGAATAATATCAAAAGTTCAAGACTTCAAAAACACCTTCACAAAAAGAAGTATCGTAAATATAACCTTCTTGGCTCTAAATGACCCAACAGTGGTTGATGATCTGTAAAAGAAAAGCAAATCGACCAAGTCAAATCATCGGATTTAGGGGCAGTGTTTCCGTTAAGATTAGGGTTAGGGCTTGGCTTGAGACTCTTTTATAAAATGTATCATTTGCATTATGTAGGTATTTTTAAGGGTCATTTATTCGAAAAAAACACCGGCTTCCGTTAAGCCACCAAAGTTAAGCGACGTTCTTTTTATACTAATGGTTCAAAACTTACCAAGGCCAAAAACCAATCGAGGATAAGGGTAGTGAGATCTCTAGTTGGATGATGGTACAGGATTGAGACAGATATTTGTCGACATTGGACTTGAAAACAACTATGTTGTAGTCTCTAGGGAAACATTCCCGCGGCAACGTGTTCCACGCTGAGCTTAGTCAGTACTAAATGGGTTACCATTTGGGAATACTAAGTGCTGTATGTGGAAGGACGACGACGATACGATCCTTGCAAAACCTAATGTCGTCAAACCGATTGCGGACTGACAAGCTGCAAAATAGAGGTTATCCTCCATATAATGATGTCTATATTTCTAAATGTTAGAAAACATCAAGTCGTCGTGCAGAACGTACACGACAAGGAGAAGAAATTTATTAAATATTCAAATTTGTAATGTTCCCAAGACTTTTGAAACACCCTGTATATACACGCAATATATTATATGGGCCGGGAGACCAGGGATCAATCCTCAGGCGAGTCATACCAAAGACTCAAAAAATGGTACTAAATGCCCACTTGGTAAACATTCAGCATTATAAGGTGAGGATCAAGGGTAAGTGGAGTAATCCTGGGAAAAGAGTGGCACCCTCCCCTACATCTCAGTATAGTAGCCAATGAACAGGGAGCCTTTGGGTTGCCCTCGACTATGGTTGACCAGTTTACTTATTTAGTTCGTGCACACGGCATAATCACGTTGACACATCGGGTCTCGTAAGATCACCGAAGTCAAGCAAAGTTGAGTCCGATCAGCATTAAATAGGTGATCATTTGGGAATACCAGGTGCTGTATGTGGGACGATGACGACAATACCATCCTTGCAAAAACAAACTTCGTTGAATCGATTGCGGACTGACAACCGCAAATACAATATCGATATTTCTCAATGTGAGAAAGCATCAAGTTGCAATGCATAATGTACATGTAAATAAGAAAGATAGAGGGTGAGCGAGTACAGGGCCGACCAGTGGGGGGAGGGGGGGGGCTCGTACGAGACGGGTATGGATGTCCTCCTACGCCATTGAGGGCAGGACACCCAGAGTGAAGCGTTGTATTTAATCTCTCCTTAATTCCAGTTTGGTGCAAGGTAATACCGAAATAAACATTTTCATTGGCCTTTTACCATCACACATTCTTTTGAAAAGTGTAACGTGTCTACATTCTATCGTAAATGCAACGCCTGTTTATTATGTAAGCAAAAATTAAAAAAATAAACGTAACCATTCATAAATATTAATTTGTTTTGTTTTGTTTTCGTAAACGTCAACATTGTCACGGCAGCACGTGCCGCATCCGTCCTAAGATGGGGAGGTACTGTTACCACATCTGGGGAGGTACTGCTCAGAGCACCTTTTCCTGCCTTGGCGGAGTACAAAACCGACTTCGAAATCTAGTGGGCGATGTCCTCCTCTTTTCCCTACTACCTCTTTCTCACAGAAGAGACGTTGCTAGTCTTTCTCTACACTATCGTTATTTTCATGGCAGGTGCTCTACTCCAATCTATAGCCCGCCTTCTAAATTATTCACAACAAAAACTCGTCTAGCTACAACCACTGGCAATAATTTCCCTTTCTCCCTCTCTATGCCTAAAACAAAACGAAACTTCCATGAGCAAAGTTTCTTTCCTAGAACTACCCGTCAGTAAAACTCAATACCGAGAAACTGCTTCCCATTTGACTACAACATTGTCGTTTTTAAGATTAATGTAAACAAATTCTTGTAAAGTCGTTCTGCTAAATAATCAAATTCTCTCAAACTTCCACCATCACTACCACTCATGACGGTGTTGTCTCACCGCCCACCTGACACTCATTAACCCTTATCCTCGAGTGGCCTTTGGGCCCTGATGAGGTATGACTCCTTAATAAAAAACACATACTAACACTCACACACACATATTTCTCAATGTGAGAAAGCATCAAGTTGTAATGCACAACGAAGAAAGATAATCCACAAAATAAAAAGTGGTATCATGGTTGTAGGCGTGGATTAAGGTTTGAGTTCTATCGGGGATACTGGATCACTTTCACTGATACCATTGGGAAAAGTATGAATCCATATATACTCGCGCTGTGTTTAAAGCGCAAAATCAGATTGTAATGAGAAGGGGATGCATCCCCACTCCTTATCTCTAAGCATGAGGTCCACACTACTAGTCAAACCATGGCTAAGATTTCCCTGGACCACAAAGGGGTCACATTGTAGACTGCAGATGCTGCATCTAGGCGAACCAACTGCTCGGCAGCGAGGCGAGCTGTCACCTCGTTGGCATACTTACAAAACTCACAAAGCCGTGAATTAAATAGTAAGGTAGACTAGAACCACAAGCCTTGGCTGTGCAACTAATCCAGAAGGAACATTTCGAAATAACACCAGTCTTAGACTATTCGCTTCGGCACCCTTACAGAAGGTATTCATTGTCTCTCGTACTGACAAACTGACATCGTACACTCGTTTTTGTGCCCCAAATGATTGATTTCGCCCATTTCACGTAGCTTCTATCTCGTGTGTGTGTGTGTGTGTTCTCCAATGTCTGAATCTTTTTGTTATCACCATTTTAGATTTACGCCTATTAAAGTAGAATTACATCGAATATTTTCTTTACTATTAAACTATTATAATTGATTCTTTTCTTTACAGATTCAAACTAATTACTTAAAATAACATCTTAGTTTTATTTTTAGGCGGGGTAATGCTTAATTTGATAATTAAGTTTAACGTAAGTTGATTTTCTCATCATAAAAATTAAATCTGTTTATATATCGGTAAGTCATTACTTATCAATGACAAAAGCCACTTAACGGTAAAGTTTAATTAGATTGATAAATTGTAAGTTGGCTGATGGAAAATATTATGAGATAAAATGGAAAAAATTTAAATCCTTATGAGGCCGGTTATTCTAGTATATATATATATATATATATATATATATATATATATATATATATATATATATATATATGTGTGTGTGTGTGTGTGTGTGTGTCTATATATGTGTTTATATATATAGATATGTGTGTATATATATGTGTGTATATATATATGTTTATTATATATGTATATATATGTTTATTATATATATACATGTATTATATGTATATGTATATATATATATATATGTTTATTATATATATATATATATATATATATGTTTATTATATATATATATATATATATACGTGTATTATATGTATATATATGTTTATTATATTTATACGTGTGTTATATGTATATGTATATATATATGTTTATTATATATATATATATATATATATATATATATATACGCGTATTATATATAAGTGTATATATATGTATGTATATACACGTGAGTGTGTGTTTATATATATATATATATATATATATATATATATAAATATATATATATATATATATATATATAAATATATATATATATATATATATATATATATATATAAATATATATATATATATATATATATATATATATATATATATATATATATATATATATATATGCGTGATTGTAAAATACGCGATGTATCATGAAATGAAAAGGCGTGGGGGCACAATGTATGAAAGACGTAGAGGAAAAACAATTGAACACAGGAAGAAATAATAAAAAAGAATATGAGATTTAACCGGTTATGTTTGGAGCACTTCTTTTGAAGAAGTTCTTTGATACGACCGAAATCGGTCAAATCTCTCGTTTGTTTGTTTTATTACTTCTGGTTCTAATTGTTTTATTATTTTCTGTCTTGAATACACACACACACACATATATATATATATATATATATATATATATATATATATATATATACAAATGAATAAATGCGATTTTTTTTCATTTATCACTCCTATTTAATAATCCAAACGGGTTACTGTTATTTCAGTTAAGGCATCGCCATAAAGACTTGATATTCTGTATATATCGTGCAGATAAACAATTAAGAGAGACCGCTTTGACTGCCTAATTAGCATAACTATTTTTTTAACCGTTCACAATTAATTAACATTTGGTATTTTTAATTTCGAATAGCATTAGCTTTATTTTGCTATCGATATGCAATAGTTTTGTCCATATTAACAGTAATTACTTAAAGTTATTTAATAAATAAATCGGAAAAATAAATCAAATATCTTCAGTTTAAATAACGAGCGCTCGCACGACCTTACGAAAGGTCGAGCGAGGCATAAGCGAGAATAAAAAGGGGGAGTGTGGCTGTCTCGCTCGCCTTTTCTCTGATCCATCTGATCAGTTTTTACATTTCCCCTGAAAGATAAATAAATAATGAAATTCAAATTCAACTACGGTTTAGAAGCGTCGATTGAAACGATTACTTTGAAATTTTAGAATCAGTTAACATGACGCGAGATTTTGTTAAACAAATGAAATATTTATTAAATCATTTATTTTTTATTTTTTTATAAATCCCAAATTTTCGGTTTTCAAAAACCTTAATCATGGTAGACAATGCTTTTTTTTCCTCTTCTGGTGTTATGAAGATACTGTTTGTTTTTTTATGTCCGATCCGTAGTTTTCGCGTACTGAAACGCATTCTTAAATTTCAAAGTTATAAATAAATAGCTTTTTTATTAGTTAAGTCAATGCCTTTATTGTAAAGTTTAACAACAAACGTATTGTTTAATGTTTACAAAGAACTTATCACTATTCTGATTGACAAATTAAAACAATAGCACTGTGATCTGTCCCAATTATGAAAAAATATTGATTCGTATTTTGGTATCATTGTAAATTTACATCCTCCGCAGAATTACCTCCCTCCCCATCCATCCCAAAAGTGTTCTACCTGTTTTAGGCGATCACCTAAAGTTTTTTACTTCACGGAAAGATGAAAAGAAAAAAAAGTATTATTTTGGAATTTAAAGTGGGGGAAATGTTTTGTATATAAATTTAATTAAGAATGATCCCCATTTTGGGGGACAGTTTTAGGGCATTAACTAAATTATTTTTTTCTATGAGAGTTAAATCCGCTGCGTTTTTTTAGGGGGGGGGTAGCTACTTTTTTAGAAGAATACATGTCGTGTTATGACATTGTCACTCGGACTTAGAGTTAGTAGTAACAACTTTTGATAAGTTCCCTAAAAAAATTAAATGGCCCAGAAATTGGGAACATAGTACGTTTGATATATATATATATATATATATATATATATATATATATATATATATATATATATAAACTAAAAAAAACTAAATATATATATTACTATTTCATGTATCAACATAAAATTTTATAAGGAGATATATTTTTTTATGTATCAATTTTCAGTATTTACTTCAACAGTGCTCGATACGTAAGTAGAGCTAGGTAGTAAGCTATGAAAATATATTTATGGCAATTAAGCAACACAGAGACTCCCGCGTTTCATCCCCGGAAGGGAGAATCTTCAGGCTAAAATGCATGGAGTTATTTTTGCCGGGTGTTTTTATATACACAGCTAGCTAGCTAACCAATCAGATTCTTAGTTGGTCAATCGTGGGACTTCCCACGAACAAAGATCAGGTTAGTGTTACCTTCTTTATCCTGTTCTATTGTTCTGTTTTCTATAGAGTGGCCTATATCCTGTTTCGTTGTTGTGTCAATATAATGGGTGAACTTATTTTAACATGTGGTTCCTTGTTTTTCTATTTTATGTTTTAGTTTTTAAATTGTTAAGTTTTTGTTTAGTTAAGTTTTTTTACTTATTTGTTTATTTATTTCTCGTAAGCTTAAGGTAACTTTATTTCTGTGTAATCAGCTGTTTGCTATCTAAATTCAACAGTTTAATAGATTTCGGGGTTCTTTAAAGTTTCGAATTGGAAATTTTTCATTCAGGCATAATCTACACGGGTCGTCTAAATTTCAACATGTACTGGGCTGTCGTATTATTTTCCATTCAATTATTGGTGAGCGTCCACTTTCTTTGAGCTCCCAATAGTGGTTTGCTAGTGCTTTTTTAATTCGACATTCTCTGTTTTTTAGCCTGGAGATTCACCCCGGGGATAAAACGCGAGAGACTCTATGTAGCTTAATTGCCATGAATATATTTTCATAGCTTACTACATTAAATATATAGATATATACATTATATATATATACATTATAATTATATATACATAATCTATATATAAACATTATATATATATATATATATATACATTATATATATAAACATTATATATATACATTATATATATAAACATTATATATATACATTATATGTATATACATTATATATATATTTTATATATATACATTATATGTATATAAATTATATATATATTTTATATATATATATACATTATATATATACATTATATATATACATTATATATACACATTATATATTATATATATATATATATATACATTATATATATATGAATATATAAATATTTATATACATATATATACATATATACATATATATGTATTTATATACATTATATATATACATATATACATATATATATAAACATTATATATACATTATATATCTACATATATATATACATATATATATACATATATATACATATATATATATATACATTATATATATAAACATTTTATATATATATACATTATATATACACATATATAAATATATATATATATACATTATATATATGTACATATATGCATATATATATACATTATATATACATATATATATACATTATATATATCTACATATATCTATCTATATACATATATATACCTATACATATACATATATATATATACATATATATACATTATACATATATACATTATATATATACATTATATATATACATTATATATACATATATATACATTATATATATATACATTATATATATATATATACATTATTCATTATATAATATATGCATTATATATATATATATACATTATATATAAATAAATATATATACATAATATATATATATATATATATATATATATATATATATATATATATAGAGAGAGAGAGAGAGAGAGAGAGAGAGAGAGAGAGAGAGAGAGAGAGAGAGAGAGAGAGAAATATATTTAGTCATTATCTCCGTTTTCCAGTTTTATTAACGCGCCATCGCCTAAAAAAGGGCAGACTGACATTTTTTTCGGGGAGGGTGTGTGTGTGTGTGGGGGGGGGGGGTACCGGACATTATAATCTACCAATTTACTCATATTTACTTTTTTTAAACTTTATAAATTTATTTTAACTATATGTCCAATATTTTTCTTTGAATTTTAAGCAATTGAGTTTTGTTGTTTTCTCTTCCCGCGAAAATTGAATAAAAGACTTTAAAATTATCTAATACCTTATTTTATGGTATAAATAAAAATAGTAACAGTTTGGATATAATTGTACATCAACCCACATCTCCTGATAAATGATATTCTACTTTTTTAGGCGATTACGTGTTAATACCCTAAAAAGCTGGCGGAAAGAGAAGCAACAAAAATGTTTTAGAATTCAGACTGGGGGATTATTTTCGTAAATAAATTGAACGTAAAATGCACCTCCATTTTCGAGCCATTCTAGGGTTTTATGACAGTTAACCATGTTTTGTCATTGGAGATGCATTCTGTACGTTATTGTTTGGGGACGATTGCGTGTGGTTTTACGACCTTTCCTGTCAAACTTATGATTAGGGCTAAAAAATATGTTAGTTAACTGCGCTAATAATTTAGAATGACTGTAAAAAGAAGAATCTCATTTTTTAGGGGGTGTAAGTTAGCTAAGTGTGTTAATCTACACATTTACCATCAATGTTAGTATTCTTTTTCTTTCGCCATAAAATATTTTTACGGTTATAACATTTTAATTAAACGCAAAAACAAACATTTTCACACAAAAAATACATTTTGTACATTTTTTTTTTTGGCATAAAAAAGGTTTTTACGAAATTTAACGAATTTAAAAGCAAAAATAAATGATCGAAAATCAAATGGCTGCGACGGGTAGAAGTTTGAGATAAATGTTCACTTTTATATGCGTTAATAAGTAAATTAGAATTTCTATTTTAGGACAAAAGGTGCAATTTCGGATCAAGTATCAACTGAGCAAATACTAAGCGAAATATTCCCACGATATTCAAAGCATAATTAAACCCAAGGTCGGTTTATGTTACTTAAGTATGCGCCATTAAGAGACAGGGCCAAATACGGTCAGATATACTACACTTTGATCAGTAATTTAATAGTTTAAAAACTTAAATTTATTACAGTGCAATGGGTTTCGGCATTACACCCAAACGACATAGTATTACTATTAACAACAAATTGTTTTAAAGGATAGACAGTTGCGTAATTAGTCAAAAATAATTTGTTTTGGTTTACATAATAATTTGTGACCTATTTGTGTTTACAACTTATATTTAATACAAGTTATAAGCTTTTAAAGTTCGCGTAAATACCGATTCTAAGCAATATAGCCATCTTTGTTTAGTCACTTGTTTACGTTAAAAAAAGATGGCTAATTTGCTCAGAATCGGTGTTTACGCGAACTTTAAGCTCTATAGCTTCTATTAAATATTATTTTTTAACGCAAATAGCTCGCAAATCAGTAGGTAAAGCAAATTTCTAACTGTAGTTCCTTTAAAATAATTTATGTCGGTAATAGTAATGATTACCACAGTATTACTTAAAAGCATGATTTAGCAACAAAACACAGATAAGTTATTAAATGTGACTGATACAGCGAACCAGTGAACAAAATATTAGACAAGAGTATAAGGGAGATAACTCTAATAACTCTAATTTTTATTTTGATAAAGGATTGCCCACTTAAAAGTAGCCCTATCTCTCATCCATTATAATTTGTATGTCATATACTGAAAATGTTGATTCCCGCTCCAACTTCTTGGTTATTGGTGAACTCATGCAATGTGTATGCAAATGATCCCAAACAAGTACACAATGAAAAACCAACTCCTACTGCCTCACTGCCTCGTACTTATATTTTTTTTAAACTTTCATTCACACCAAACAAGGCAATTGCCACTGAGAAGTAAAGGGGCTACTGTACAGATACTGATTGTAAGATTTATTATCTTAAAAAGTTTTTAATCACTTTTACTCTATCGTTAGAGTCATCTTCCAAGGCGGCAGTCGATTTTTTTTAGGAGGTGGTCGCTAATTTCAGGTTTCAAAATGAGAAGGAGGTAATGCTCGATTTGCCCATATTTACTTGCTTTCCTCCAATGGAAAGGTTTGACACAACGTGAGTTTTTAACGTGGTGTAAATCCACATCTTTAAAATGAGCACTATGGATCAAAAAAAAAACTCTATCGCCCCCTCAGCGAATAGGAACGCCTTAAGTGATAGGCAATAAACGTTCCCTTATAATAAAATATATAAGTACATAAAATAATATGCTTATCCTTGACTGGTAAGTGATGACTGATTAGTATAAAGATTAATGAAAATTAAAATTAAAGTATATTCCATGAAAAATGGCAGTATACTGAAATCATATGCCCTTAATAGGGTTAAGATGAAAATTCATATACACTAAATGTACAAAAGCAAGGAAATTCCCAAATTTTTACACTTTTATTGTCATTAAGGGTATGCGAGCACAACAGGGCTATGTATTTTACTGGTAGGAATTTTTCTTCAGCGCACCCTACACACTTCATCCACTCATGCATAGAGATTTATACTGTAGTGATGTGATAATGAAATGGTTTCGTTGATATGTAGTCATACCCTTAATGACAATAAAAGTGTAAACATTTGGGAATTTCCTTGCTTTTTTACATTTAGTGTATATGAATTTTCATCTTAACCCTATTAAGGGCATATGATTTCAGTATACTGGCATTTTTCATGGAATGTCACTACTTTTGTAAAGGCTATGCCTCAATACAATGCCTTCTCATAAGGTTTTTTTTTTTTAATTTTCTGCAAAACTAAGGTATATGGTAAACTGAAATGAAAATGCCATTAATTAGACCCTAGAACCTCTATCTCTCTAAAAATCAGCTGAATCCATAAAATAGTTGATGAGATACAGGGTTGCACATACGTACGTACGTACGTACATACACACAGATAACATGATTTCATGATTGAACTTTCTGGATCTCTTGGTTGCCTTGACTAATGATGCTGAAAATTATACACACTTATAGAACCTATCAAATAAAATTTTTTTGCAAAGTTTTAACTAATTTGGTTTATTGGTTTTTGAGTTATGATTGATCAAAGAAATGAGATTTCCAGCATAGGCCATTCGTGAAGTCTGTAGCAGTCACCAATAGGGACTACTTTTGAATGCGTAATCACTGTACCTCTGAGCTGGCTTGTCCAATAAAATCACAGGGCGCAGTGGTATCGTTAGTTCCCTAAGGGACTACTCATGCCCCCTTAGGGTTCGAGGAAAAAGATCAGACGACCTCCTGGCACCAGCTTGGACACATCGCAGAGAGCACCAGCGAGGAATGAGGAAACGCTCTCTCTCTCTCTCCTGCCGCCGTCGCCCGACTCGACGACTACTACCATCTTCACCTGAAGAAATCCACAGGCAGCCCTTAAGAACTCTTATATTCTTCCTCTTCCTCAGACGGACACCGTCCCACTCTCTTCTACCTATACCAAACGGTATAGGTAACCTTGAGTTAATAAAAAATCCTTTTTGTTATAGTTACAGAAATACTTTTCGTTGTTCCGTTTCTTTACGAGAAGATAAAAGGATAACCCCTTTCCTTCCACACATGATCACCTTACAAGTCTATTAAGGGATAGAGCGCTCTCACGCCTCCCTTGATTAGTATTAAATAACCATGGAATTTCTATTGGTCTTAATAGTAACAAATAATTATATTAGCTCTGTTTTTTTGTTTTTTTATAATATAACGTTCTAATAAATACCATCTCATTGTTTTAAAAGGCAATTTATCTATTCGTATTGTGAACTCGGCTAAAATATAGGCTTATGGAAAACATAAAAGCATGTAAATTATAGGTGTTATAGTTTTTTAATTGTATATTTTGATAAGAATTGATTGAATATGAAATTTTTAATGAAAAAACTATGCATTTTAAAATATATATATATATATCGGTTGCTAAACACGCAGATCAATCATAATAAGTCCAAGGGGGGTAACTAAGAGATAAATCCAAGGGAGATAACTCTGATAATTCTACCTAAACAACATTAATTTATTTTAGTTTTAGTTATTTATTTAATGCTTTATTAATTGATGAAGACGTTTAAGATGCTTTCTTTTAGTTGTTTTGTTAATGTAGATTACTTGAAAGATTATTATTAGGTTCGTTTATATATATATATATATATATATATATATATATATATATATATATATATATATATATATATATATATATATATATATATATATACACACGAAGCTGTCTAAAACGTATCCGACCTCAGGCCAGAAAAATATTTCAAATACATGACGGGGTGTTCATCTCCGCCGTCGCGTTCCGCATTATCTCTATAACAGCTGCACTCCGAGCAGTTTGGTCACTCTCCGCTCATGTGCGCTAATTTTTAGAATCGGTTGAACCACTCCTTAATTTGTGTTACGCATCGCATCTTCTCCAAACACCTGCTAAATCTAACGCGACGGCGGAGATGAACACCATTCAAAAAAAAGACTTCCAGAGGTGTTTCTGGTAGTGAATTTTATATTCGTTCACATCAAAACACGTATACAAATTTGATGACAAAATAATAAGTCTCATTACTTCTATTTTATCTAGAAGAATATGGAAGAAAGGAGACATATTACTTTAGTTATGTAAGAGAATGTCTTAACAAATGTGTCACACTTTATGAAATCAAAGTAGAATAACTCGTGGTAGTGGTTGTGACCCAACGGGTCACGGGTAAATCTAGTATATATATATATATATATATATATATATATATATATATATATAGAGAGAGAGAGAGAGAGAGAGAGAGAGAGAGGGTAGTGCAGTATTAGTGCAGTTCCAACGAGAGAAAAGTATATATGTAAAGAAGTAAGGCTACCAACATTTGTAAAATGTTTTTTTTTTCAACATTTATTTATTATTTTGTTATTTTATCATTTTATAAATTATGAAATTATAAAATGATAAAATAACAAAATAATAAATAAATGTTGAAAAGACATTTTACAAATGTTGGTAGCCTTACTTCTTTACACACACACACACGCACATATATATATATATATATATATATATATATATATATATATATATATATATATATATATATATATAATGTGTGTGTGTATATATAAAAGCAAAAATAATGAACAAACATATAATACACTGATCCTCCAATGGAGGGGGTAATGACAGAGGATAATATATCATGACGATCGAAAAAAGCTACCCTCCCCAAAACTGAGGAGATCATTCCTGAAAGAATGATATTAAGACAACAGAATAAATAATACACTACCCTCTCCTAAAAATGAGATGGGTGTCCCTGGGAAGATGGCCTTATGACAACATCACAGAAATTACATTACCCCTTCCCTAAAGGAGGATGTAATATCGACGAGGATTAGCCCCACCCCCTTAAAATGGATGACGGACAACATAACTGATAATACACCACCCACACCCGTTAAAAGATGATACATTAATAGATTTAATCAGTTTTTTTTTTCATTCATTTAAAAATCCTATTATAACCATTAATTTTTATACTTCAACAACCTTTTAATTAAGATCAAAGTGTTGTATTTATTCTCAGCATCACAGCAACATCAAACGTTTTACTATCGACGAAAATATTACGCATATATAAGAAAATATGAAAATGCAAATTACGAATGCGTATTACAGAATATTAATTTATTAGAAACTGTTTAAAAGATTAAATTAGCAAAATCTAAAGCTGTTCATGGGTGTTTTCAGATTACTATATATACAGTATTTCAAACTGTTATCTTTTATAATAGAATTAAAAAGCATAATTCCTTTTGATACTAATAAGGATAGGTGGAAAACACTTTTGCATTTATTCATTATATATATATATATATATATATATATATATATATATATATATATATAAATGAATAAATATATATATATATGTATATACATATATATATAATCTCAAACATAGTTTTCACCTCGCCTTAAACATAGTTTATAAATATGTCATTGAAAGAAATAAAACTAGGTTGTAATTTTAAAACTAGGTATACAAATCACGTATCTTGATTGTTAAAAAGACTAAATGGGGGCTCAAACGATAAACCAACATAATCAGCTTAATATGTTAGAGAACTAAAGAATAATAACAAACCATACTAGTGTAAATGATTTATTATTTGTAGAGCTAATAAGCACTCCCCAACTACATTTAAAAATCGTAATCTTTTTTTCCTAAATATTATCACATAACATCTCAGAATAACTTAATTAGCAAAAACATGAAGTTCTCCCAAACTGTACGCATCATTCAAAATTCGCACTCTCGAAATTTAGGTCCAATTAAAAATCCGTATACTCAAGTGATTTAAATTTAAAAGAGTAATATTGTGGGCAGAAATAGACAGGAAAATATTAAAGAATGTAAATATTTCACATTATAAATAATACAGTGCATAAAATTCATGATTGTTAGGATACAACTAAAGATAATATATAGGTCTTTGTTCAGATTAAATATCGCGCAAATTTCGTCATGTAAACACTAACTTGTTTCGTAAATATTATGCTATAGAAACGTTCAAAAATGTAAGTTTTGTTTTTTATTATTCGGGAGAGTTTTGGATACGATTGTGGCCTTTTCTTGTGATGAGTACTTTCTCTTTGAAAATCCAAGATATGCCTGTATAACCTTTTTGTCTGAGCGGCCCTTAGATTGGGGAATTTACTTTAATCTCATTTACCTTTTGAAACCGTAAGTTAGTTTTATTCTTATTCTATGAATACACTTTTGTAAGCTAATAGTATATGTCTAAAATATTTGAATACAAGTATATGTATACATTTAATTAAATAAGATTAAGAAAATGAAAGGAATTAAAAAGATTACAATTTAAATTTTAAAAGGACATTAAGAATATTTAAACTTAAACCTAAATTTAGAATTTACTCTTTAAAAGTATATGACCTTAAATTAGAAAATTAACATAAGATTAAAGATTTAAAGTTATAAAACATTTGTATATTCAGAAAACGTTTCTTAAAAAAAATCAGAATTGTTTTAGAATAAAAATGTAATAAAAATCAATAAACTATAAGTCAATTGAATAAACCAAGGTATAATAATGATGAATAATAATTGTCCATAATATATAATAGATAATAATAAAAACAACAAATAATTAGAAAATAACTCAACTCATAAGTTATAAGTAATAGATCATCATAAATGGATGGAAATGGTCGAAACATAATGGGGTAAATGTCTCTGAGGAAAAGTATAGTTAGAATTCATGATCTTAATACAGCTATGATATGGTGGGAATTAATATTCTAATAGGAAAGTATAAACGGGGTATATGAAATATAGTGATATTTCTTATATGTAGAGATCATCTAATTGGACAAGGAAAAATCTATAGACTTACAAATCTAAAATTAAGTCTTAATAAACCACACTGTTCATCCAAATCGCAAAGTCCAAATTTACGGATAACTGTAAAAGTAGGAGTTAATATAAGGGTCTAAATGAAATCAATATTACTAGTCAGAGAAATAAATGGCTAGATTTGAATAGCGGAAAGTTATCATGATATTAGTTTATCGTCAATGACAATACTAATACAAATAACAGTACTAATATCAATACGAATAATAATGATAATACTAATAATACCAAAAACAATACTAATAATAACACTAATAATGATATTACTATTACCAATAATAATACACATGTTACTAATAATACTAATATTAATAATCATAATATTCATGATAATAATACTAATACTTATAATAATAGAACTACTACTAATACTGTTAATACTACTACTAATAATAATAGTACTGTAATAATAAGTAGAAGAAAAAGAAGAATTTAATAAAGACAACAGAAGCCATAAAAATATAAGGCACATATAATATAGTTAGGCTAAAAAGACCATCGTCAATCGGCATCTTAGTATAATAGAACATATATAACTATATGAATAAAACAAATACATGAATAAATAAACAAATAAATGAATACTTACAATGCAATATGATATGCGGGAAAAAGGGTTACTTGGGAAGAGGAGGAGGAGGAGGAGGAGGAGGAGGAGGAGGAAGAGGTCATCCATGCTAGTAAGTAATATAGAGATTATAGGTTAATAGATTAGATTAAAGTGTGTAGCTATCATTATATTGGTTAAATAGGATTACTATATATTCAAGAGGTTATATGTACGTGGCTAAGAATGTGTGACTTTCTATGCCTACAATTAATCGAAGTTTCATGCTTTTTATTAAGAAGTTTTCGTTTGTCACTAAATCAAATTGTCTCAAACATTTCATTTAAGCAGCGGTTACCTAGTGTATTTAGGAATCCATAGGTGTGAGTTTTTATTATATTCAATTGAACTATTAGTGTTTTATCATATATATATATATATATATATATATATATATATTATACATGTGTCGTTGAAGATTACGGACTTTTCTTTCTATGCTATCTTTCTGGTTAATTTCTCGACACGGCGAGCGATTCGTCGGTTTTCCGGTGTCAATTGGGGGATTATGGCGCCTAACGTTGTATCTTGGGCCATTTCTCGAGCGCTTTCGCTCTCGCGACCGTCTTCAGGAGGCTGCGTCTTATTATTAGTGAAGAGCCGTATTTATGGTTTTATTTTTGGTTATATCTATTAATTTACATAGATGTATATATATATATCTTTATTCTTTTATTTACTTATTTATTAATTTATTTTTTTATGTATCTATTATTATTATTATTATTATGTATTAATTGTTGAAAGCTGTACGGTGGTAAATGTTATTTTATTAAATTATTTTATATATATATATATATATATATATATATATATATATATATATATATATATATATATATATATATCCGCGGTTACCTGTTTTGTTTTGTCATTGTGAATCGTCTAATATATGTGTGTAACTTTATGTTTGGTTCAATTCAAAGTTATTTATCTCTTAAACGATGTTTTTTTATTTGCAGGAATTTTAATGATTTCACTGATTGCTGTATGTGTAAGTATTGAATTATCTCCAGTTACTTTCATCTTTTGGGAGACAAAAAGGTTCGTTCATTATGTTTCATCAGTTTCCAAATATCTGTGTTCGCTGCTCAACACAGAAAGAAATGAAATGTCGAAAAAGATCAGTTTGTGTTTTGAAGTTGAGGAGAGTTTTTTTATTATGATTTACAATTTTTGCAATTTGTCGTTATTTTAACTATACTTTGGTCGATTTGCGTCCGACCTTGTATTGGTGCCTTGTGTCAAACTTGGGTACAGTCATCGAATTTTGAATGAAACCCTATATCAGAGCCATGGAGGTACACCACTTTTATTCAATTCTTAAGTCTTTGTGCCATTCTTTCAGTTAACTTGCTAATGTTTCATATGTAAAGACAGGGTAGCAGACAGTCTTGTCTGAAATCACGAGTGAGAAGTGAGATATTGAATTAGCCTATTTCCTTGGATATAATTCAGAGAAAGTCTACGTTAATGTATCCTCATTCTCGGCGTTTGGAGGGAGAGTTTGGGTATATGCCAATGGAAATTTGAGACCACGGTTCACAGAGATATAAATTAAAGGTGGTGGGCGCGCATGTGCGGCTCATTGGCAGAAAACAACAACAAAGGCAGGCGTATGCAACATTATATCACCTTACTGTCTGTGCTCAGGATTGAACTCAAAATCTTAAAATGATCTGCACACTCTACCAAATACTCTAGAGCTTGATCACCAGTGCCCTTCAATGTGCAGCCATAGACAATTGTGTCATATGTGTACATGTAAAGGATATCACTTGGCAGATCATTAATGAAGATCAGGAAGAGTGTTACCCCCAAAATAGATGCTTGTGGCAACCCGAGAGTGATTCAGTATTCTTCAGACCTCTGCTCACCAACAACTACTTTTATAAACCTATCCGAGAGAAAGGATTCGATGGTTGGAAAGACATTGCCAAATATTTCATAGCTGGCAAGTTTGTGAAGCAAACCTTTGTGGCAGACTCTATTGAAGGCCTTTGATATGACAAGGGCTTTTTATCTAGAAACAAATTCCCCGTCAAGAGATTCGTTGATCATATGCTATATTACAGTTAGCACATCGACAGTCGACCTTGCATGACGCAATCCGTATTGCTTGTCACTAAGTAATTGTTTTTGTTTTCTTAGATGGTTGAAAATTGCTTGATTTATTACAGATGTAACAGATTACTTATGACGCATAGGAGACTGATCAGTTGCACAGGACTGGTCACTGTTGCATTGACTGGTTATTGACATAACTTTAATGTCGCGTGTCGTCGTAGAAGCTTCGATGTTGATTCAAATGGGGCGATGTGTCGTAGCTACTCGATCCACGTTCTCTGTCGCTGTCGTCGAATTGCAGGGAATTATTAGCGCTACTCGTGCGCGCTTCTCAGTCGCTGTCGTCGTGCGTCGCGACTACTCACACTACCTTGTTGTCTGCAGCCCGTCGTCGCCGCCATCATGTCGCTGCCGTGTGAACTACTATTCGCTTCCTTCGTGTTCGGGCTGCCATCGTCTCTTCACACCGGCGGTTTCTTTGTGGGCTAAAATCAATCTTTCTTCAATAAATTCACAAAAAGTATTTTGCTGTTTAAATTCAGAGCCATTTATTTACTATTAATTAATTAGCCAACAATTGAGGAGTTCGTTGGAAAGAGAGAGATAGAGAGAGACTACACAAGTTAAAATGCCTACGTTAATCCGTAATCACTTGCAGAGGGAGGAATATGAAAGATTCACTAAGGCTCTTATATTTTGGAACTCTGAATCCCTTCTTGTAACAGCTACATGATTGTGAGTTGTTCTCTCGTCGCTTCCAAGTGAGAAACTGTTAAAATCTCAATTTATTTTCCCACGTGGAAAACTCTGATGTCAACAAAACCTCGTGATCACGCAGGTGTAATCTAAACTTTTGACCCCTATCAACTTAAGGTCACGTCACGTCACTGCGGTCCGTGGAAAATACATCGAACCGAACTTGTACGAGATGACTTCGTCACAAATCGCGCAAGTCAAATTCGATCCCCGATAGATGCGTCCATTCTCATAGGGCCATTATTCAACAGTCACCAGCATGTTTAAATACTGAGTAGACCAACGAGGTTTTCTGAATAGATGAAAAGCGTTTCCCTTTCAAGCACCGATTGTATAATTTTGTTACGGTAACAACTTTCTAGTTCCAGATAAGTTTGGAAACGTCCAGAACCGATATATGTACATAACTATGAGTATTTATGATTATAGGAGAGGGGATCCCAAAGTTGGGAGCTCTGGTAGCAAAGACTGGAGTTTGTAGCAAAGTTATTTGCAAAATGTTTAGCTATATCAGATGCTGGGGAGATCACCGGTGATGATTTTTGGAATAGAGGTCTTACATGTGTTCATTATCTTGTTTGTTATTTCCCAAAATTCGCTTGAGTCAATCCTCTGCTCAGCAATTCTGCGTCTTTAATAACTCACCAACAGCAGTTTGGGATAGTTTTAAAGATCGCTTTGGTTTTAGATCATTTATTTCGTTGATAAAGATTAAAATAATAATCATTATAGACTACGGCAGTATCACACTCAGCGGTTAATCATGACTAACTATATGGTCTCAGTTGTATTTTTACGGATATGAAACAGTGAATAGCAATGTTTAACCCGTCGTAAATGTCGGAAGCGATACAGGAGACATTTTTCGTCTGAAAATATAATGTAGGAGAATTTCATAGATGAAAGATCTAAAGCTATCGAAATTGACTCTTGAGTATCGGTACACTCTACGATGGGAAGGGACATCAAAGGTCTCTCTGAGTTTATATTTGAGCTTGATGGAGACAACCGAGTGATCGGAAGATCCCAGATGCCGTAGGACAGTAGATGAGGCAAGCTGTCAAAAAAATATCAAGAAGGTCTGTAAAATATCCGCCAGCATCAGGTGTGTAGGTGGATTTGACGACAATTTTGGTAAGTTCATTGAGAAGAGTAAAATCAGTACAAAAGCTTTCTTCATAATCAGTCTTGTTGGAGTAGAGAAGCTATTCAACATTTTGGAGATTAAAGTTACCACATATGTGGATGTTGGTAGAAGGATGAACAGACAAGATCTTGTCATTTTTTTTCAGATATTTTTTCGAAAATAGTAACTCCTTCGTTGTGGCGACAATAAAGAGTAAAAATGATCGAGCTGCACTGTATCAGGGTTACACAGAAACACATAAATGGCAGCTTAGAGTTTTTTTATCAACAATGTCTCTACCACATGAAAGAGCTTCCCATGGCGAGGGTGCGCGTTTTGAGGTAATTTTGAAATAACCTGAAACTTTTAATGTCATCAATAGAACTTGAACGTTTAATTCCGGTTACGTATGGGAACACAAGTCAGGTTTAGTCTCCTATAAATGGATTTCAACCTCTGCAAGGTTGGAACAGAGACGCTTGATGTTGAAAAACGAGACCTGTTAGTAGGGGTCCACATTAGGAGTTTAGTTTTTTGTTTTTTTTCATAATGGAGTTTGGAAATGTGGAAGAGGTCGGTAGAGGTATTGCAACTCAGAGAAGATTAGTAAACTGACTATCTTTGTAGAACCATTGAATAAAGAGAAGCCGTAGCAGGGTCTACTAATATAGCACGGAGAGGCTCTAACGGAAACTACTCATGGTCCAGATTCACTTCACGAAATAGCAATACAACAATTCCGGTATTATGCACCTGTTGATAGGACAACCTATTTGAAGGTTATTTAAAGGTTCGGATTTTTGTACTATAAGGCGCATAACATCAACTTAGATAGAATGTTAGCCTCTTGCACCCTTATAAGTGACAAGCCAACAAAATATTTAAAGGTAAAAAAATCATATATTCAAAGCATCTCCGCAGTAAAACAATGGCCGACCCAGGAAACAGCAATTCCTACCTCTTTTGTCGAAAACATCAATCACGGAATTTGAGCAGTAAAGTACAAAGACGATAAGGCGAGAGTTTCGGGGCTGCTGGAAGTATATCCATGGTGCACTTTCTATTCTCCATCTGTGTGGGTTTACATATTGGCGGCCGTATTTTACGCTTGTACGACACGCACAACACGCTCTTCTCCTACGGAGCCTGGTTTCGGTGACAAGCTATGACAATTAAAGTCATGATGTACAGCACAGGTTTTACGTCAGTTTCATTCTCCAAGATGGATGATTTGTGAAGATTTTCGGGTCCGTCTCACTGAGTGGAGTAATCTCGCGCCTGGATACTATACCAGGTATTTCTACGCCTCTGCCTGGTAAACATATTCAGCATATACTTACAATTTCCTTTCTTGTTTCTTCTAGAAAAATAGAAGATAGACCCCCATGTATATATATATATATATATATATATATATATATATATATATATATATATATATATATATATATATATATGGCAAATGAAAAATGAAAAAACAGAATAATTTTATATTCATCAACGTTTCGTCTTTATTTCAAGACATTCTCTAGATGATTGATTTGAAGAAATGACATACAAGTACAATATTCGAAAATATTTGTGCTTGTGTAACGTGAAAAGGATGTATTTTCTTCAAACGAAATATAGAATTCAAAAAGTTGTAGTTCGATTATGATGTGAATCTTTTTGTTCCCTTTTCGAACAAAGCATAGCCGTTAAAATCCAAATTGTGTGATGAGTTTATGGAATGGAATGAGTGTTCTTGTTTGCTTTTTGTTTTTTATACCGATTTTATGTATAATTTTTAGATGGATCTAATTTCAAGTTCTGTTCGGTTAAAATAAGTTTGCTGATTAAAGGATATAAACTGTTGAAGACGTTATGTTATTTATCTGGGTTCGAGTTTATAATGGGTGCCGATTCAAGAAGTCTTCGCCGAGATTTATTTAAAATGAATTTAATAAGTTAAGCTTGTTTAAAGTTAAAAGAATGATCATGTTGTAATGCATGAAAGAATAGCGCATTTAAGGAATTCTTATTTTTATATCCCTTTTATGTTTACTGAGCCTTTTCTTTAGTTCTCGTTGAGTTTCACCCATGTATATCTGATGACAATTATTGCATGGGACAGTATATATACCTGCATTAGATGTGTTTGTTTCTCGCAAATGTTTGTTTTTAATATTTGTTTCATATTTTGTGATGTAGTTTGTATTGTAGGAATTCCTAGTTGGTTTAAAGTGCTGTAAATTATTGTATTATTGGCCAGGGTATGTAAAAGAAAATGTATGTTTATAAGAGAAGTGTCGGCTGTATTATGCTTTTTTTTGAAAATATTTGTAGGGCGTTTTTCTTTGCATTTGATATGAAATATGTGGAGTATTGATTTACTACTCTCCAGGAGTTAGGCACAAGGCCATCATAATGTTTTGAGTAATTGTGTGATGTTTTTGAATTCTTCGTCTAGATATTGTGGACTACAAATTCTGCATTCGCGTAGGAATACACAGATTATCATGCCTGTTTTGATTTTGTTATTATGGTGTGAGTAAATATGTATGTAGTCATTTTTGTACATAAACATCGATATAAAAAAAACACTCATTTCATTTCATAAACGCATCACATAATTTGAAATTTAACAGCTATGGTTAGTTCGAAAAAACGAAAAAACAGATTCATATCATAATCAACCATATCTTTAGAATTCTAACAACTATGTTTCGTTTGAAGAAAAATAAGTTCTTTTTACGTTACAAACGCACCAACTATTTACAAATATTGTATTGTATGTCATTTCTTCAAATCAATCACTTAGAGAACGTCTTGAAATAAAGACGAAGCGTTGATGAATATATAAATAATTCTGTTTTTTCCTTTTTCATTTTCCATCACGTTGCAATATTATTCCTATAATTTCATTATATATATATATACATATATTTATACATATATATATAAATATATAAATATATATATATAAATATATATGCTTATATATATATAAATATATATACATATATATAACTATATATATACGTATATATAACTATATATATATACAAATATATATACATATATAACTATATATATAAATATATATGCTTATATATATAAATATATATAACTATATATAACTATATATATACGTATATATAACTATATATATACAAATATATATACATATATAACTATATATATAAATATATATACATATATATAACTATATATATACATATATATATAACTATATATATACGTATATATATAACTATATATATACAAATATATATAACTATATATATATAAATATATATACATAAATATAACTATATATATACATATATATAACTATATATATACATGTATATATAACTATAAATATATATGCATATATATAACTAGGTCTCCTTTAAATTCATCAGTCACCAGTCTATTTTGTTTGTCAGTTGTGGAGAAATGAGTAGAGTCGCGATTCTTAGAGAGAAGACGGTTTCAAGAAGAGAGTATGAGGCGGATGATAGTTCTCAAAAGAGAACACATTTGTAGGTCGTTGTTTCATCTTCTCAAGCAAATAACATTCTCACTTTCAAGCAAATGTCTCATTAAATTATCAATTTGAGTAATTAATTGGTAGGATGTTTCGTTTCCAACAAAGGCTTAATTTTAAAAGCATTGTGAGAATTACCAAACATATCCCAACAATTTCGTTAGATGTACAAAGCGAAAAGTTAAGTGGAAAATAAAAATAAAAACGATGTCAAGGGACATTTACTTATAATTTATCAAATTTTCCGTAGTAGCTTTGCAAAACAAGCGCCGGTCACCAATGGGCAACTGCAATGTAAGTCTCGGGTCATTCATTGTGATCTGCGTTGACCAAACACTGGCCTACAACGACAGATCAAATGAAGAAACAAACCCTTTTTAAACTTATAGAAAAAAAGTAAGAAAATGGGAAAAACATTTCCATGTACTTTTAATTTATTTCACCCGGGTTACACCGGGTGTATTTTTTACTCACAATAAAGCATTTCTTCTACGTCTTTTTTTGCAGAATGGTACTTGTCCAGTAAAGTATCAAGGTATAGAGGGCCATAGCGCTTGCATTTCAAGATCTTCGAATTATGTATCTGGTGGTAAGTTTTCTTACTTTTTGTTTCGTTTTGTCAATTTCATGAACGAATTCTCGGAGTTATTTTGTTATTATAAAACTAGCATGCACATCTATCTGGCATTGCCCCGTGGATACCAAAAACAATAAAATATCTATAAACAATCAAAGTTTGATTAAATAATTGATACAAATGATTCGGTAGTAAAAATGTTATTTATATTATCGTTCATAATTAAATAAAAGTTGGAGAAGAGCTAATTTTGTTCGTCTCTCTCCCTCTCTCACTCTCTTTCTACATACACACACACACACATATATATATATATATATATATATATATATATATATATATATATATATATATATATATATGATTATTTTTATTTAAACAGACATGTACGAAATCTGCGACACTGGCATGTCGATGTTATCGATCAACAGCTATTACAAACTGAGATCTCATCAGGCAGAGTTAGAATCCGATCTTAACCCTAGAATATATTTGGAAAGAATGAAATGGAGAAAGAAAGAAAAGGAAAAGGAAAAGAGATTTAAATATCAAAAATTTGGGAGTTACGTGGTTGGGACCGTTAGTAATCAAAATATAAAACTCACAAACCAAAATACAAAAAAAAAATATTAAAGAATATTAATATAAAATATAAAAATAAAAAATATAGATAGAAATAAAGAAAGAAAGAAAGTCATTTGCGGTCCAGACGGAGAGTAGGGGAGGGAGGAACATACAGCTAAAAGTGTCAAGAAATGTGTCAAAAACTACGGCCAAAAATCATCGTAATCCCAAATTCGTAGCAGATTCGTTTTCTCACGTAGGACTAAACAGGACCATACCTAATTCCAACAGAAAAGAGCCAATTGATGCCACAGCAACCCAGCTTTTGGCGGTTTGAATGTCGACGACGGATCCTTGACTGTCATGAGAGAATAGCTTTTTCCCTTTGCCTTTCTGTCGTTGTATGTCGCCTGATTTGCGGGTGTATAATATCATGTACATATGTTCTGTGCACGTACGTATGCGATTGATGCTACTGTTCTTTAATGTGAATGCTCGACTAGTATGAAGAGAAAGGTGTTTCCCCTCTGCCTCTCTGCCATTTTATCTGCAAATTCCTGACAGCTAAAAAAACTAAACACTGAGCATGCGCTTTTGCCTTCTTGCAAATAGCTACCCGACAAGCAAGTCATCGTGGACGCTTTGGGTTCAATAAGTTTGAATATATATCGTCAAATTTGGCCGGTGTTGCCTGGGTATTAAATATATTTAACATAGATATATAGTAAAGGTACAAATCCCCCCATTCCGTCCATTTATGAATGTTATTCTAACAATTCGTCTAAAAAGGAAACACACATTTGTTAAGAAAAAATGTTCTCGGCTTTTTGTTATTGTTGTTGGTTTTTATTTTAACTAGTAATATCATTTTTGTGGTATTCGCCCAGTGTCGGAAATTCCGCCTTACACTGAAAGTGGACGTTTATGGGGAATACGAATTTATATGCGGTCTCCAGTCAGCATGTATATCTCGATTAGGGGAGATGGCATACAGCGCTTAGTATTTCCAAATTGTCACCCATTTACTACTGACCAGGCTCAACGTCGCTTAACTTCGGTGATCTAATGGGAACCGCTGTATCACCGTGATTAGATGACAATAAAGGTTTATATTGCAAAGTTTTCACTTACCGATGCGTGTATAAACCATTATACACCTGTCGGGAAACCAGGTTACGGGTCGTTTGTTGACAAAATCACTCGAACGCCGATGTTAATTTATAAAAAGGTGTATTACAAAGAGAAAAACAGTCACATAAAAAAATCAGAGGGGCGAGTTACTTACGTGCGTGCGTGGGAGAAAAAGAAAGACAGGCAGACGGATAGCATAGGTTTGCTCGCTACACATAGTCTCATCGTGCGCTCCCTATTGTATACGGCACCTTGGAAACATCTCCTTTGCTTAAAGTATCGCCAGAAAAAGACCTGAAATTCTCCATCCAGAAGGCACGTGGTTTTGTCAACTTCCGTTCTGGGGTCACCTCTGGCCACTAGGTGTCACTCAAACTATTCAATTCAAACAACGGCTTTCGTTATACAACAATGTGACAGGAAGCCAAAATAAATTCAACCCTTAATTATATCTGTTGTTACTTTGAAGGAAAGTCATCAACCTTTTCATAACAGTCAAGTCAGAGAGCAGAATCCATTTTGAACCACAGATGCCCTAAAGACAAAGCTCACAACAATATTAAAATAACAAACTTAATATTTTTCATTATTTTTTATGACTAGCGGATAAAATATATGTCAATTTTAATGTTTATTCCATAAACATAAAGCATATATATATATATATATATACATATATATATATATATATATATATATATATTTGTGTGTGTATTTAAGCAACACTTTCTCATTCATGCAAACATTGTAAAAAATAACAGAATTCGTCTGTTTAATTATACCTTTTTTTTATTTTTTTCAATTTTTCTGATGGTCTTTTTTGTATTCAAATAAATAAAAAATAATAAATGTTCCATAGTTTTCACAAACGTTTCCGATACTTCGCTGAACCATCCTCAGGTGTCAAAAGCAAATGAACAACAAAGCTGTAGAAAGAAGAGATTTTTTTTAAAGACGGCGGGTAAACGCGCAGAGAACGTTTTTCACATTGTTCTAGGAAAGTCGTTGACGATTTAAATTCAGCGACGCTGGATGGCATCACAGACCAAACTCGCATTACGTTAAGCATTTTAAAATGTTTATATATATATATATATATATATATATATATATATATATATATATATATATATATAAAGGCCTTGGAATATGATCACTACTAATTAACCAGTTTTTATGAATATATATATATATATATATATATATATATATATATATATCATCCACACGCAAACTGTTTCGCTGTATCACGGTTTTTCAGTGCAGCTAGACAAGCAAGTGCCGCAGGTCAGGATCGAAACTAAAGTGGTACATAATAGTTTTTTTTCAGAAAGACTGCCACCTAAGACTGCCTCTTTACTTCGTTGTAATATCGTCTATACAGAGTGTCTTGAAGAGTCCATATATTCACGAAATAGCGTAGATAACCGTCACACCATAACAATATCACTAGTTTTTCTTTACTCGATGTTGTGTGGGAGTGGTTTTATTTTTATTTCGCTTTTAATTTTACTTTTATTTATTTTTTTGTAACTATGCCGTTTGTTTAGTGTTTAATGTACTTATTTTGGTATTGTTTGGTCATTACATTTTGAATTGATTCAAATTTTTATATAACTAAATCTGTTAAGGTAATTATTGTATCTGAATAGCTCCCAAATTTTTCAATCTTTTAATATGTGCAGATCTATTAAGAATTGTAAAGCCAGTTTAAATGACTTTCTATTCGACAGGTGTAATTGTTACATAATGGGAGCCGTGTTTTCAGTGGAAAAGCCTTAAAGCTCAGAGGTCATCTCCTGTGGTAGTTGAGGAAGTCACGTGACTTCCGATCGGGTCTCTCTCTCTCTCTCTCCTTCTCTCTCTCTCTCTCAGTCTCTTAGCTCGGGAGATTTCAACCAGAACAGACGTGTCGGGCGGTTCTTCTAAAGAAGGGATGACAGCGAGACGGGTTATCTATATTTATATTACTCCTCCCTCTCGCTGATAAGGCGTCAACATTTTTCCTGTTTTAAATAAATTCTGTTATAAAAAAACCCTGAATATTTGTGTGTACGTTATTTCGTGTCAAAAAACGAAAATAACGTGGGTTCATAACGACGAGGGTGGCGTCACGGGGTCCAAATGATTTATACTCCTACTGGTCGTTAAAACTTTAAGATAGAGTAATTTTGTATTTTTATTAACAGAACACAAGATCCTAAACACAAAATAACACAGCTATTGTTTGTATTTACAAAACTCAGTAAACATGAGACGATTCATAACGACAAAAACCTCTACCCCCATAATTTTACTTAACTAATTAAATAACCACATTTTTCATATAAAAAATAATAACAGCCTCTAAACGTATTTGAGCAACACTTAGCAAACTCGCTCCATTTTGCTCCCCCAAAATACCCCGAACATAGGTGACCTCATTTCCATTTTTTCTTTTATTTGTGTATCGTCAGTCTACGAAACAAAATGCCATTCAGGAATGAATCTATGAAATTTAGTGACTGCAAAAATAATTCACAGTGCTAACTTCTTGATCTGTGAGTAGTTTTTTTTCTGTAGATAGTAGAGTTTGAGACGCGTGAGCGATTGGTTTTAGTGATATTTCTTCTATTTTGTGTAATATGTCGTATGAGCATCAATGTCCACGGCGATTTTGAGATCTAGATTATAGGATCTCTGGAATATTTTGTATCTAAAAGTATATTTCATTTTTTTAAATGCTTCTTAAAATTCAGTCGTCTAGACCCAATTTTCTTTTTTTAATTTCTTCATTTAGAGAAGCTCGCACGTTGTACTAATTTACTAGACCACAGAAAACTTGGAGTCAAGACATGTTTTCGGGCGCCGGCATATTTATTATCGCATTAGCTCGCTCTGGGCCGGGACTTCTATCTTTTTTCTCTATAATTTGACCAAGATATTTTATCTCTTTCATAAAAAAATAGTACTTTCCCTCTTTTAATTGAAATCAAAATTCCTGGATTCCCTTGGAGACTGTGTGTGCGTGTGATTTATGTTGCTTGGTGCTTTTAATGTTCATGAGAATGTATTCTATGTATGCTGTCGCAAATTCCAGTCCGCTAACCATGGTGTCCATGACTTGTTGAAAAATGCGACCTTAACCCGAAATGGTAATCCTTCGAATTTATACAAACCCTTATAGTATCTTTTTATAACTAATAGCTTTTAGCATTCGTCGGTATTTGAAGATAAGTATCACTGAAATCAATCTTTGAAAAACATTTCAGCTTTGAGAAAATTTCTTCTTGTTGTAATCATTTAATGTATTATTAAATCCTGTGGAGAAATCAGCACAAACTCGTATCTCTTTTCTTTAATGTAGACCGTAGGTGAAACTAATGGGCGCGGTTCCCGCCTGCGTGCGACGACTACACTCATCTTTGTGATCATGAGATCAGGGAGGAGTGTACTCGTCGCACACAGGCGCGAACCCACGCCCAATCAATTACGAGAAACGATATCCACATCACTAGAAGGTTGGATTATGTAAATTAGGTGCGGTTAGCGGCGAAAAAGGGTGAATAAAAGGAGGGTTTTTTTATCGACGAAGTCAGTTTTGTGGTGAATTTCTTCCAGAACGTTTGTATATTATGTTTGCCTTGTTATCTCTTGTTGCCGTATTGGATTGTTATCTTTGTTGCTGTTATTATTGTTGCTGTTATTGCTGTTGTTGTTATCAGATTAGAAATTTTTTTCGTGGAGTTACTTTTTTTACCATTGTTGTTTTTTTGTATTTTTAAATTCTTTTTGTTATCAGTTTTGATAACCATTATGGCGACGGCTACTTGTAGCCCGAAGCCTTCAGGCATGTTGGATCTTACCAAGGAGCAAGAAAAGGGGCCAGCTGAGGCTGCACCTGTAATATCAGAATAGAACAAGCCTCCTAAAGTTATCATCAATGTTATGAATTTATTCGAAAAAGTGCCTTCATTTAGTCACTGAAAAGGGACTTCTAATTAACATCCAAAAATTAGAAGAAATCAAGAAACGTAACATAATTATGCTTTTCGTAGAAAAGAAAATCTAAAAAGGTAATTAGAGCGACGACTGATTTGATTTGTAAACTTCTGGCAGCAGCAGGTTACCGACCACAGCAAATAATTCGTTGCAAAGAAATACCCTCTGCCCAAATGAAGAAGTATGTGTTAAATTATCGCAGACTGAAATTATCACTCAAGACTACATTTTAAGAATGGAATATATGGGTAAGAGAAGAGCAGCGGTGTCCATTTTCAATGTTCCTTTTCACATAGATGGGGAGCCCTTAGGTGCATTTCTACTCAAGTATGGAGACATAACGTCCATAACCTGGGATGAACACCCAGGTGTATGGACATTCGAAATCTTACTTGACAAGCCAGCTTTTGATAACATACCCTACTACATGGAAATAGAAGACGAGAAACTTCCTATAATTGTGGCCGGAAGGAGATCTGTTTGTCGGGCTTATGAAGAGATTGGCCACCTCACATTACAGTGCCCACTAAGGAAGCCCACAACTATAAAGACAAGAGTGTGCCAACATCTAAGAGTGCCGATGACTCAAAAATAAGGAATGCCCATAACATTTATGATCCCATTCTACTACAGACTGGAGGTCACTTTCTAAGGATTCAGCCATCGCTTCAGATATGTGTCAGACCGTTTTACTCACATGACGAGAGTAGAGCGTGATCTCGTCAGCAAATATACCCATCTCAGACACAATTTTATTAGGGAGATCGTTTATGAAAATCAGGAACAATAAAGGTCCAAGGATCGATCCTTCGTGTCCACCTACATTTTGGATGAACGGCCATCGAGGACAACCTGGATCTTTCTTTTGGATAGAAAGGATCTAATCATATTAAATATTCGTCTAATAATACCATATGAATTCATTTTCATAAGTAGACCTTTATGCCAGACCTTGTCAAATGCTATTGATATATCAAGCGCTACCGCCCTAGCTTCACAATTTTTTGTCCAATGTATAGTATATGCGTTCAGAGATGGCCGTTAAGATATCTGCAGTAGATCGTGCTTGCTTAAATCCATACTGATGGTCAGAAAGAACTTTAGTATTAACGAGGTGACGGACTATCGATAGATTGGTTAATGATTCAAAGATTTTAGCGAAGAGCGGGAGTAGTCGGATGGGGCGATAACTCTCAGGGTCAGTTCTATCTCCATAATCTTTGAAAGCTGGTACCACAGCTATCAGGGAAGCAAGATTCGGCAAGACATCTGTTCTAGAGTTAGGAGAGGACAGTCACCAGTTGAGCAGAGCATTTCTTTATTACTATTACTGGTATAAGATCAGGCCCACATGTATTGAAGGTGTCAAGAATTTTATGATGTCGCGGACATGAGGTGGGTGATGGTCAGGTCATCAAGTGTGGCTTAAGTACGCAAGGAAAAATTTGGGAGGGGGTGGTTTGCGGAGTTCAAAATGGAGTTTAAAGCAAAACGCTGGGCAATTCATCCAGCCTTATCAGTTGCCGTGCAAACGACATCATTGTGGTTGGATAACGGAGGAATTGTTGATTGCTCATTGTTCACCACACTATTGAAGATTTTCCAGAAATCACGAGTACCTAGTTCCTGCGACTGAATGCGTTTTCTGGTCATCTCTGATAACCTTCTCTTTGCTTGAGCAACCACAGTCTTACAATGATTTTTGACGCTATAACTTTCTGTCTATTTGTAGTTGACTTATGGCGATAGAATTGTCGGAATGCTTGCTGTCTCTGAGCAATAGTAGCTGCACAGTTAGAAGTGAATCATTGGGAAGAGTGGGGGTTCCTGTAGAATTTTAGCATGGACACATGTGTTTCAATGCATGCATTGACCCATTCGGTTAACTCATTTGCGAACTGATCAGTAGAGAGAAAAAAGCTTCACTCTATGGGGCGTCTCTGGTGTGATCTCTTGTAGTATCTCGTCGTTTAAAGTAGCGGCTCATCAGTTTTGGGACGAGATTTTAGGGTCATATCAATCATTACCACAAGGTGATCAGCGTTCCCGAGCGGGCTATGGGCATTCGTCACACAAGCCTCGGGCAGTGAGATCAAGAACAGGTCGAGAAGTGAGACATGTTGGTCCACACGATCAGGGAAGCGGGTCGGGAACGTAACAGTCTGTGAGAGGGAGTGCGCTATGGAGAAACTGTATGTGGAGTTACCAGCTGCGTCTGTATAGCTGAAGAATGCAAGCCAGTCACGGTGATGTACATTAAAATCCCCAAGTACATGTATTTTGGCACTCGAGTCTAGTAAGTGTGCTGTATCTATGCTTTCAGAGACAAAGTTTACAGGGTACAGTCCTAAATCGAAGGAGAACGGTATAAGAAATATAGGTAACTAACGCTGTAAAGTTAATCAAAAGCACATGTAGGCTTGCTCATCTGACTCTAGCCTATGTTCTATATTCCAGGGGAGAATGTTCCGAACATAAACTCTTACCCCTGCATATGTTTGTCAGAGTTTTTACGGTAGAGTGGGAGGTATTAAATCATGTCAAAATGGTGTGAGGAGATTGATGATTCTAGTTTTGTTTCACTTACTGCTAAGATATCCATGGAGTTTACTAGGAGGAAGGTTTCTACGTCATTGATGTTGGTTCTAAGCTCTCAGATATTTGTGAATGCTAGCCTCAAGGGCGGAGGCGAAGATGTTGTTTGGGGGTGTCTGGTTTAGGTTTGTTTCTTTTTCTTTGTGTTGTCATTTTTATCTTAAATAGAGTGGGGAGGGAAAAGTGGGTGCTTGTTTGGAGCAAATAAGCTCACGCAGCAAGACCATTAGTCGAGACTTCATTTATGGGGGTTGTGGTCTCGGGAAAGTCCTCTAAGGGTAACTGTAGGGTCACTTTCCATGCCCGACACAGGCTATTTTTCGTCGTTTATGTCGAGGGGTTGGCTCAATTCATTACACATTTTAAAACCTTCAGTTTCAAGAGAGGTAACTACATGAAAACTTCCGCCAAGGAGCAATAAAAAAATTATTCTTTTGTGACTAGACATTTTTAAATGAATGCAAAAAAACTCGATTTAATCAGAATTTATATGTGTAGTATCGGTTCTGTTGTCCTCCCAAGAATTACCTCTTCCGTTTTAAAGAGGTGTAGGGATCCACTCATGTATTACATCCTCTTTTATATTTATAACTTAAAAAAAACTGTTCAAATTACTAAGCACATAAAATTAAAAATTGAACGGACGAAATAGACATTTCTGTTCGCCGTTAAATTATACTATAAGGATTATTTGAATACATCGCTTATTTCGTGTGATTTTCGCACACATTTTGGATGAAATTTATCAATTAGTCTTAAATTGTACTATTTATCACGAAATTCAATTTTAATTTATTTTTTAAAGACTTGAAAATCGAACTTCAATGCAATGCCTAATCGCTGGCGGCCATGTTGTAATTTATTATTATTTTCTTTCGCGCTTAAAATCGTTTTAAAAATACGTTTGACTTAATTTTATTAATAAAATATGTGGTTTCTACATTTATTTTCACATCTATAAAAGGAAAATAGGTTTGACTTAATTTTATTTTGTTTTAAGTTAAATTTATTTCGCTTTAACTACGTATTGTATGTAGTTCTTTCACAATTATATACTCCCCCTAGCCTAACAAAAATATGCGACCGTATACAAAAAACGAAATAAAAATTAAAACTGAATATTTTATTTTATACATTGTAGGTGTCACGGAAGCCCAGGCAAAAGAAATAGTCGATCTGCATAATAAACACAGGGCTGCGGTGAATCCCCCAGCGTGTATGATGCTTAAAATGGTGAGAGTTCTTTTCTGTCTATGTGGACATGTATTTTACAGTCACGGTTTATGATCTATTTCTCGTGGCTAATATCTTGAGAGGGTCTAAACACTCCTTGTTAAACCTGATTGTATTCCCTCTCCCTCACAGGCTGCAACTCATTAAACATCTATATCTAATATCTATCTATTTTGTCACGTGACTAGATCACCCAATCATCAATCTGCTGCTTTCATATGAAACCACCTATTCTTGGGAGCAAGACTTTCGATTAAACTAGATAATGTCAGCAAATATTTCTAAGTAACACACCATTTAATAGTCTATACTATTTCTATATTTTCATATTTAAATATATTTAAAAAGTCAACGCATAAAAAGTAATACAAAAATACAAAAATTTTACTCAGATTTTTATTTTTGTTCGTTTTTCTGCGCACATTTTTAATTTTATTCTTGTTATTGAATTTACATATGCTTCATTATATATCCTAAATTCCGTTTCTATTTATTACGTTTAATAAACATATATTTTATTTATTTATCCTTCGTGCCTTTTCTTTTAATTTATTTTTTAATTCACTTCTATTTAATTTATTTTTTATTTCTTCTATAATTAACTAATAGTACATTTATTTATCATACATTCATGTTCTCCTTATTTTCTCTTCAATTTACTTATATTTAATATATTTATATTACATTTCTTTCATTTTTATTTCTCTTTCAATTCATTATATTTCATTTATTTATCATTCATTCTTTCTTTTTTGGTTGTTTCATTGATTTAATTATAGTTTGTTTCTTTAATATACATATATTTCATGTATTTATAATTCATTTCTAGTTTTTTATTTCTTTTCTTTAAATTAATAATATTTCATTAATTTAGGCTTCATTACTTCATTTCCACCTTTTGTGAAAGGAGACGTTTTAGGGCTAAACAATTTAGCTAATAATTGTATCGCTTCAACAAATATACTGATATATACTGGTTGTAAATATTTCTCGCTTATTTTTTGTCTTCATGTTTTCCTTCCTCTGAGAATCTCTTCTTAATTAAATCTATGTGCCGATATATGATGTTGGAAAATGTATCTGTTATTTCATATTTAGAGTGTATGGTTTACTATCCTCCGTGAAACCATTTTTAATTCAATCAATGTACCGATATATGCTGGTTGTAAATATATCTCTTGTCTAGGGTTGCGTATTTATTGTCTTTATTCTTTAGAGAAACGATTCTTACTTCAATAAATATAGCGATATATGCTGGTGGGAAAATATATCTGTTTTCTAGAGTAGCTTATTGTTTTAGTTTATGCTTTACTGTCCCCGAGGGAATATACGTGATTCAACCAATGTTTGAATAGATCCTGGTAAGTAAATATATAGGTTTTCTAGCGTTGCTTATTTTTACAATTTTTGCTTTACTGTCTTTAGTGTCGTACATTTGGTAACGACAACAAGTGTATCCTAATTACCTCCCTTATATTCTGTAGTTATCTCCCTTGTATATTTCTCATGCTATATAAATAAATGTTTACGTGGAGTTCGTCCTCTTACGACGAAGCGATCGGAAGCACACATCAACTATGTCTCTCTTATTCATTCTGCGTTCTTGCTTGCATTGTTATGTATATGAAACTATTATGTCGCGTTCCGAATACTAATGGATTCACATAACAATCGACAAGAAGCAACGCTACACTGTCCTCCGTGAAACTATTCTTAATTCAATCAATATAAGGATATATGCTGGTTAGTTAATGAATCAATGTTCTAGTGTTGCTTAATTGTAGAGTTACGCGTTATTTCCCTCCGGGGAACTGTTCTTAAATCAACTAATATCTCTGGATATGTTGGTAAGAAATAATATATTTCTATGGTTTCTTATTTTGAGAGTTTATTTTTTACTGTCCTCCGAGAAACTATTCTTTATTCAATCAATTTCTCGATATATGCTGTTTAAAAAATATATCTGCTTTCCAGGGTTGTTTATTTTAAGAATTTATCCTTTACGGCCCGCGGATGAACTATTCCTTATTTTACTAATGTCTCGATACATGCTGGTATGAATATATATATATATATATATATATATATATATATATATATATATATATATTTGTTTATCTTATTTTGATAGTTTATTCTTTACTGTTGTCCTCAGATAAAGTATTCTTAATTCAACCAATGCCTTGCTATATGCTAGTTAGAAAATATGTTTCCTAATGTTGCTTATTTTTAGAGTCTATGCTTTACTCTCCTATGAGTAAATATTCTTAATTAAACTAATATCTATGAATATATGTTAGTAAGAAAATATATCTTTTTTCGGCTTGCTTATTTTAAGAGTGTTTTCTTTACTCCTATCCGAGAAACTATTGTTAATTGTTAGAAAGCAATGCACAAAACTACACAAAAATGCGGGACAATCTTCTAACAATAGACCGTCGTTCTACTTTCATTCGCAACTACTTTTTATCAGTTTGCCTCGACGCTATGCAAATTTTCCTTCCACGTTTTCATGCACGGCACAGACAATTTTTGTCGTTCATATCGGGGAGCGGGGAGGGGGGGTCTGTCTATTATACTTTCCCTGTTCTCATCATCACATACGCAGCAGCTGCGAGGCGTCCTCCTTCGTCTGTGTCTCCATCGGAGATGTGGCACAGCTGATTCGATCGCTTCTTGAGGTGGATCTACCGGACATGTTGATCTTCGCTATTGTCGCTGTGGCCACTGTCGCTGTCGTTACTGTCGCTCAATCGATTAAGGCCATCATCGACCGAGCTATCATCATTCACTATTGACACATACAATTCGCCATCGTTTGACGCTGCACTTCCGCTCTCTTCGGAATTGCTCACTATCCGAGGATCGCTTCAATTGCGAAGCACAGCGTCCACACACACCGTTTGAAGGCTCACCACTTTCGTCACAGTTCCTCTCCTCCATTCACTCGCGCACCTGTTTGGCCGTACAACGTCTCCTGATTCATAAATTCTATGCTTGTGTTCTAGTAGCAGCAGAAGGGCTCCATCAATGCATTTCACTTGGACTTCATACTGGTACGATGCATTTCCCGGAGCAATCACACCATGGACATCGTCTTTCGACTTGATTATGTACCAACAAGCCACCCTTTCAGCAGTGCATCCTTGCTTAGCGGCAATCAGTTTTATTGATCTATGTAACCTCTCGACAATACTTTCTCCTGTCAGTGCGTATACACACAGGATGCTAGTTATAAAATATCTTTTTTCTAGTGTTGCTTACCAAAATAGTTTATTCTTTACTGTCCTCCGGGGAACTATTCCTGATTCAACCAATTCCTCGATATATGCTAGTAACCAAATATATCTTTTGTGTAGTGTTGCTTACCCAAATAGTTTATTCTTTACTGTCCTCCGAGGAACTATTCCTGATTCAACCAATTCCTCGATATATGCTAGTAACCAAATATATCTTTTGTGTAGTGTTGCTTACCCAAATAGTTTATTCTTTACTGTCCTCCGGGGAACTATTCCTGATTCAACCAATTCCTCGATATATGCTAGTAACCAAATATATCTTTTGTGTAGTGTTGCTTACCCAAATAGTTTATTCTTTACTGTCCTCCGGGGAACTATTCCTGATTCAACCCATTCCTCTGTATATGCTAGTAACAAAATATATCTTTTTTGTAATGTGGCTTACCCAAATAGTTTATTCTTTACTGTCCTCCGGCGAACTATTCCTGATTCAACCAATTCCTCGATATATGCTAGTAACCAAATATATCTTTTTTGTAATGTGGCTTACCCAAATAGTTTATTCTTTACTGTCCTCCGGTGAACTATTCCTTATTTAACCAATCCCTTGATATATGCTAGTAACCAAATATATCTTTTTTGTAGTGTTGCTTACCCAAATAGTTTATTCTTTACTGTCTTCCGGAGGAACTATTCCTGATTCAACCAATTCTTCGATATATGCAAGTAACCAAATATATCTTTTTTGTAATGTTGCTTACCCAAATAGTTTATTCTTTACTGTCCTCCGGTGAACTATTCCTTATTTAACCAATCCCTTGATATATGCTAGTAACCAAATATATCTTTTTTTGTAGTGTTGCTTACCCAAATAGTTTATTCTTTACTGTCCTCCGAGGAACTATTCCTCATTCAACCAATTCCTCGATATATGCTAGTAACCAAATATATCTTTTTTGTAGTGTTGCTTACCCAAATAGTTTATTCTTTACTGTCCTCCGGGGAACTATTCCTGCTTCAACCAATTCCTCGATATATGCAAGTAACCAAATATATCTTTTTTGTAGTGTTGCTTACCCAAATAGCTTATTCTTTACTGTCCTCCGGTGAACTATTCCTGATTCAACTAATTCCTCGATATATGCTAGTAACCAAATATATCTTTTTTGTAATGTGGCTTACCCAAATAGTTTATTCTTTACTGTCCTCCGGGGAACTATTCCTGATTCAACCAATTCCTCGATATATGCTGGTAACCAAATATATCTTTTTTGTAATGTGGCTTACCCAAATAGTTTATTCTTTATTGTCCTCCGGTGAACTATTCCTTATTCAACCAATTCCTTGATATATGCTAGTAACTAAATATATCTTTATTGTAGTGTTGCTTACCCAAATAGTTTATTCTTTACTGTCCTCCGGGGAACTATTCCTGATTCAACCAATTTCTCGATATATGCAAAGAACCAAATATATCTTTTTTGCAGTGTTGCTTACCCAAATAGTTTATTCTTTACTGTCCTCCGGGGAACTATTCCTGATTCAACCAATTCCTCGATATATTCTGGTAACCAAATATAATTTTTTTGTAGGGTTGCTTACCCAAATAGTTTATTTTTTACTGTCCTCCGGGGAACTATTCCTTATTCAACCAATTCCTCGATATATGCTAGTAACAAAATATAATTTTTTTGTAATGTTGCTTACCCAAATAGTTTATTCTTTACTGTCCTCCGGGGAACTATTCCTGATTCAACCAATTCCTTGATATATGCAAGTAACAAATATATATTTTGTGTAGTGTTGCTTACCCAAATAGTTTATTCTTTACTGTCCTCCGGGGAACTATTCTTTATTCAACCAATTCCTCGATATATGCAAAGAACCAAATATATCTTTTTTGTAATGTTGCTTACCCAAATAGTTTATTCTTTACTGTCCTCCGGGGAACTATTCTTTATTCAACCAATTCCTCGATATATGCAAAGAACCAAATATATCTTTTTTGTAATGTTGCTTACCCAAATAGTTTATTCTTTATTGTCCTCCAGGGAACTATTCCTGATTCAACCAATTCTTCGATATATGCTAGTAACCAAATATAATTTTTTTGTAATGTTGCTTACCCAAATAGTTTATTCTTTACTGTCCTCCGGGGCACTATTCCTGATTCAACCAATTCCTTGATATATGCAAGTAACAAATATATCTTTTGTGTAGTGTGGCTTACCCAAATAGTTTATTCTTTTCTGTCCTCTAGGGAACTATTCCTGATTCAACCAATTCCCTGATATATGCTAGTAACCAAATCTATTTTTTTTTGTAGTGTTGCTTACCCAAATAGTTTTTTCTTAACTGTCCTCCGGGGAACTATTCCTGATTCAACCAATTCCTCGATATTTGCTAGTTACTAAATATAATTTTTTCGTAGTGTTGCTTACCCAAATAGTTTATTCTTTACTGTCCTCTAGGGAACTCTTCCTGATTCAACCAATTCTTTGATATATGCAAGTAACCAAATATATCTTTTTTGTAATGTGGCTTACCCACATAGTTTATTCTTTACTGTCTTCGGGGAACTATTCCTGATTCAACCAATTGCTCGATATATGCTCGTAACCAAATATATCTTTTTTGTAATGTGGCTTACCCACATAGTTTATTTTTTACTGTCCTCCGGGGAACTATTCCTCATTCAACTAATTCCTCGATATATGCTGGTAACCAAATATAATTTTTTTGTAATGTGGCTTACCCACATAGGTTATTCTTTACTGTCCTCCGGGGAACTATTCTTGATTCAACCAATTCCTCGATATATGCTGGTAACCAAATATAATTTTTTGTAGTGTTGCTTACCCAAATAGTTAATTCTTTACTGTCTTCCGGGGAACTCTTCCTTATTCAACCAATTCCTTGATATATTCTGGTAACCAAATATATATTTTTTGTGGCGATGCTTTCTTTAATTGTTTATTCTTTAACGTCCCCCGAGGAACTATTTTTCATAAAACTAATGTCTCGATAAATTCTGGTAATAAAATATATCTTTTGTAGGGGTGCTTATTTTGAGAGTTCATGCTTTACTGGTATCTGATAAACTATTTATACTTTAATCAATGTCTCGATATGTGCCGGTTAGAAAATGTATCTGTTTTCTGGGGTTGCTTATTTGTAGATTTCATTTGTACTGCTCTTTGAGGACCTATTCATTTTAAACTAAAGTCATAATATTCTTGTATGAAAATATTTAAGTTTAATATGTCTGGCCTGATTTCTAGAGTGAATGATTTACTGTGGTTCGGGAAACTGTACTCGAGTAAATTCATGTTTTTATATATGCTGTTATGAATATATATGTATATATATATATTTTTTTTTGTGTCTTAAATAACTAATATAAGTTAGCAAAACATTTATATGGAACAAAACGTAGATTTAGTATAAGGAACGTTTATGTTTTTGTCTTTTAAGGGAAGTAGGGTCTGATCAACTCTGCTGGGAAGCCATGAAATTAAATACTGTCTTGTTTTTAAATTCCCGAAACAGTTTTTTATGGTAAACAACTGATGATCCCTTAAAATAGTGTTAGAAATAAACTAATATAATAACTGTAAAAAATGAATTGACTTACATGAGTGATTTTCCACTGGAAGACTTGAGACTATAAGTTTTTTTGTTTTTTTTTATATAATTTTTTTTTTTATATATAGTTTTAATGGTTGAGAAACTTCCGAGACTATATATATATTATTCTGTTTTTTTTTTTAGTTTGTTCTTTTACTGTCATATTCTTTATTCAATAAATGTGTCGATATATGCTACTTCGAAAATATATATTGTTTGTAGTGATGCCTATTTTTAGAGTTTATGCTTTACTGTCATCCGAGGAATCATATTTTATTCAACTAATGTTTCTACATATGTTGGTATGAAAGTATATTTTTTGCGTTGCTTATTTTGAAAGTTAATACTTTACTGTTATCCAAGAAACTATTCTTAATTCAATGAATATCACGATATATGCTTTTAAGAAAATATATATGTTTTCTAGGATTTCTTATTTTAAAACCTTTTGCTTTACTGTCCTCTGAGGTCCTATTCTTAATTAAACCAAGTTTTCGATATATATATATATATATATATATATATATATATATATATATATATATATATATATATATATATATATATATATATAATAAAATTGAAAATGTAAGCCATTAACAATGCGAGATTAATTTATATATATTTTTTTTTTCATTAATCTTATATTTCGGAATAAATTCCATCTTCAGAGGTGACCAGTTATTGAGTCATTTTTTTTTAAATCGAAAACAAGAATAACCAAACTTATTTTTTTGTTACTTGATAAAACGTCTCTCCGCACTGGTGGTGTTTGCGGCATGATTCAAATTCCGGTGTCGAACGAAGTGCCTGGCTCGCTCATATAGGTAAAGTAATATTGGTTGGTCGTCCATTTAAAGCATTGTTGGATATGTTAATAAAATTGAAAAAAATGACTCAATACCTAGTGACCTCTGAAGTTGGAATTTATTCCGAAATATAAGATTAATGTAAAAAAATATATATATATAAATTAATCTCGCATTGTTAATGGCTAACATTTTCAATTTTATTAACATATCCAATAATGCTTTAAATGGACGACCAACCAATATTACTTTACCTAAATGAGCGAGCCAGGCTCTTCGTTCGACACCGGAATTTGAATCATGGCCGCCAACACCACCAGTGCGGAGAGACGTTTTATCAAGTAACAAAGAAATAAGTTTGGTTATTTTTGTTTTTGATTTTTTTAAAAATGACTCAATAACTGGTCACCTCTGAAGATGGAATTTATTCCGAAATATAAGATTAATGTAATATATATATATATATATATATATATATATATATATATATATATATATATATATATATATATATATATAAATTAATCTCGCATTGTTAATGCCTTACATTTTCAATTTTATTAACATATCCAACAATGCTTTAAATGGACGACCAACCAATATTACTTCACAGACACACATATATATATATATATATATATATATATATATATATATATATATATATATATATATATATATATATATATGTGTGTGTGTTGTAAGAAAATATACGTTTTTAGGGTTATCATTTACAGAGTTTATACTTTACTGTCCACCGAGAAACTATTCTCAATCAAATCAATTTATTGATATAAGCTCGTTACAAAATATATACGTTTCCTAGTGTTGCTTATTTTTAGAGTGTATGCTTCACTGTCCTCCGAGGAACTATTCTTTATTATACTAATATCTGGATATATGTTCATAAGAAAATATATGTTTTTCTTTAGGAGTTGCGTATTTTTAGAGTTTATCTTCTACTATCTGAAGGAACTATTTTTATTTCATCAATATCTCGATATATGCTTGTATGAAAAGATATATTTTTGTGGTGCTTATTTTAAGAGTTAATTTGTTACTGTCTTCCGAGGAACGATTCTTAATTCAATCAATGCCCTGCTGTATGCAGGTTAGAAAGTATATCAGTTTTCCAGTGGTGCTTATTTTTAGAGTTCATGCTTCACTGTCATCTTAGAAACTATTTTTAATTTATTCAATGTCTCGATATATGCAGGTTAGAAAATATATCTGTTTCGCAGAGTTTATGCTTGTCTGTCTATGGAGAAGTTATTCCTAAGTCAACCAATGTCTTCATATACGCTTTGTTTAGAGTTTATGCCGCTTTATCTTCTGAGAATTAATCCCTCAGTCGATATATGTGGCTTAGAAAATATATCTGTTTTAGTAGTTGCTTATTTTTAGAGTTTGTTTTTCTTACCTCGGAGAAACTATTCATAGTTCAAGCAATATCTTGATAAATTCTGGTCGGAAAAATATCTGTTCTCTATCTTCGTTTTTTCTTACGCGTTTTAGTGACTTAATGGACTATCAGGATGCAACGCTCATGTCTTGACACATATAGTTTCGGAAATATGTAATAGAGTTCGACGCAAAACGCGATAATTCCAAATCGTTTAAATTGAGACGTTAAACAATAAAATCACGAATATATTAAATCTAGACTCCTAATGAAAGCTGACTTTAATTGAAATCAAAGAGAAATTATTTCGGCATAATTTTAGGGACAGTTTCGTGATTTTGAAAATGGCGTTTATCGCGTTTTTGCATTCGAATTCTTCAATTATATTTCTGCGTAGTTTCAAAGTGTGTTCTTATTGGGAGCTCACGGGTCATCCAATTATATGTCGACATATACTATCTGGGAAAGATATCTGCTTTTTCTAGAGAGTTCAGATTTTTATGAGAGTTTAAATTTTTAAGCCACCCCTCTAATTAGAAACTGTTCTGGGTTGACACGTTATGATGCATAACTTGGAAAATCTATTTGATTTTATTACTTTTTTATTTCTTGTTTCAGTATTGGAATGACGATTTGGCCTACGTTGCTCAAAAATGGGCAGAAAACTGTGAATTTGCCCATGATACGGGAATCAAACGCCGAATTCCTGGTAAGTTTTTGTTTGCTTATCTTTTTATTTCTTCTTTTTCTTTTGCGTTAATCTTGAGCTACACCAGGGGGCCGTAATAATAGAGTTTTGTCTCCACTTGGTACGATCACAGGCTTGGTCCTGGTGAAGACTGGTTTTACATAGATCATTGTGCAGGGCGTTTCCGCATCTTATTATCAGTCTGCCTCTCGGTCGCTTCCCGACAACTTCTAATGTAAAAGCACATGTCCAAACCATCTGAGCCGTAATTTCCTCATCTTGTCCTTAATCGGCGCGATTTCGTGCGGCTTCGGGGGTCGTCAATTATATGAATTACATACTCAAAAATAGAAAATTTGGGGGTCATTTTGTTTAATCATCATCTAGTCGTGGAGTGTCACAGATCCTCTTGACTCTCTCACGCCATCTTCATCTATCCTTCATCACACCTGGTAGGCCTTCATAAGGGCATTGTGAGTCCTGTTAGTTGTGTGATATAGGTTCTGTACGGTCTACACACTGGGCTACATCTTTGTTTTTGGCATCCACAGAAGAACATCGCTGATGATTTAATATTTAGTCTTCCATTTTGTTTAATTAAAGACAGTAAACTTCTTGATTGTAAAATATGCCAGAATCCTTAGGTTTAACTACTCTACTAGAGAAGAGAATTGAATTTGGGCATTGAAAACAATCAGCATGGTTTCTAAATATGGAACACAGCTTTAAATGTCTCTCCTCTCACAGGAAATTCTTTGGCAAGGATGATATACAAGATACATAAACAAAACAATTATACATCAGAGGTAGATTAAATATGGAAGGTATCAGGAGATGTGTGTGAAAAATAGGAGACTTCGTGACTTTCGTCAGATTGAATAAATAGATGAAAGTGTTTGGGTAAGTAGATGTAGAATAGTTAAGGTAGCAGGCAGTGGAATGCCAAGTAAAACATGAGAAGGCGTGATACAAATAGATTTAAAAGAAATAGGGAAAAAGAAATACCTGGCCAGAGATAGATTAGTTTTGTGAGTCAATCTCTAAAAGTCATCCAACACAAACCAGCATGTAAAACAGACTTTAAAACATATATTATTTTGATGATGATGAAGAGGTGTGGACATATCTTTATAATTAACATATGAGACAATAAAGCCTAGAATCTTTTTTTAAATATTTTTGGCTTCAACCAAAATACTCCCGGTCAACAGCATAGATAGTATTTAATATAAATATTTCATAGACAGATAATCTTTTAAACCGTCAGTTTTTTTTAAAACGCACTGTATATTAAAGTCTATTAGTATTATCTGTCCTTTTGTTAATCTCAATTAGCAGAATACCAGATTAACATATTTATCTTTATCGAACACAACTTCTGTTTTTGCGATCAAATGGCATTGTTTTTATTTAATATTTTCGTAACGTAAAATTGCCAATTATGTTTACCTTAAAACATTAGATTAACAACACACTGTACATTAAAATCAGATACAGGTTTTGACAAGTCTTTATAGTTGACAGATAACATAATAAAGTGTCTTATACATCTCAGATTTAGACTTATTCACCGTTTTCATAAAACGACTCAACCACTATCACACAGATACATCATCGCACACACTCGGACATGCTGTTAATGTTACCTGTTCCTATTTACTTACCTCCCCACGAGGGCAGTTAGACACAAGGTCGATTTTTAATGTGGGGAAAATTCAGCTCCCTAAAAACAGGAACTCTTGATTGAAACAAAATTTTTAAAAATATCTCGGTTTAGAAGAGTTTCTCTTTCTCATGACTGAGGACAAAAAAAGAAATGAAGTGTAGTATCAGAACAGATACTACACTTTGCTGTTGAGTGTTATTAAGTAGAACTATCGGGAGCTTATATTTATCTCCATATGTTGAACGCATAACAGGGGTGACAGGCAAATTAACTAATAAACATATATTCGTATATGCGCGTTTGAACTAAGTTGAACATAAATTTGACGATGAGGAATGTTCTCGAAATATCATACTGTACGGAGCAGGTAGGGCATAGCATTATATTATTTTTTGAAAAAAGTATATATATACATTGTATAAATAAAAAGGGTGAAACTACACAACTCGTTCCACCGTTATCTGTCTTAATGTGGTTCAGTTTGTTACACTTCTGCATTGTATTGTCTTCTATGAATCACCTTTATATATACACTTAAGCAATGCTTCAAGCAAACTAAATGAACCTTTTATATATTCTTGTGCTATCAGAGCAGACTGTTCAAAGATATCGGCTTCCTGACTCAAAATGCACCAAACATTGATGTTTTATTGTTTTTTTTCTCTTTTCAAAACTCAATCATGTTATGCAAAATCTAAAACAACAACAAAAAACAATTTCTCTCCCTCCCCTCTCCCTCATCTCCCCTTCCCCCTCTCACTCCTTTCTCCCTTTTATTCAACCAAACACGATGAATAAATACTTGAACATATAAAGAACTTGAAGCATAAAATCTGTTGCTTAAATGACCAGATTCGACATTAAATAACCCGATATGGGTTGATATGCCGTAAAACAAAACAACCTCTTATATATTAGTTTGTTCAAAAAATACTGGCCGTTGTTTCGACTTATTTTTATTAAGTTGATTTCGGTTGGTAGTTTTGAAGTCTTATACCCGACTTTACATGCTTAGTAATGGACAGCACTTTTTATGTCTGCCACAAATTTGTCTCAATTACAGTATTTACTATCTTATTTAGGGAATTTTTATGCGATGTTTTAGCAACATTCTCAATGTCTCTTGTTTAAACCTTTCACATGTCATGCTTCGATGATGTCTATTCGTCATAGTGAGAAAATGAAATTTACTCAGTACAAACCTAATTTTAGTTAAACGGGGTTTAAATGTAAATATATGTTTAGTGTTTTACATCAAAGATTTTTTTTTTTAATTGTTTTTAAATTGTTATTCTTACAGAATTATTTCGAAAAATCATGAGTTTTTAATGATTTGGATCTTTTTCTACGCCACATCAATCACATTTTTGTTTGTAGCAATTTAATTGTTTTTAATATAATTTTCATGTCGATTTATGAGATAGTTTTTTTTAATCTCTTCTTTCTTTTTATTTCTGAAATGTTGCCATAATGTTTAGTTTATTCAAACAGATTTATGGTAGGCAGTGGAGGCGTAGAAACTGCTGTCACTTAATAATTAATGTGTATTATTTAATAAAAGCGAATTCATCTCAATCAGAATACAATTTTAAAGCATATGAGCCCTTATTAATAAACCTAGTATTAATAAAAAGAAAAATTCACTAACAAGTATAACATGGACATTCTGAGATGGCTAAAATATTATGATTCGATATCTATAGGTGAACGATAGTTGCAAAGCTGTAAATGAGCCGTCGAGAGTCGTGAAAATCGTGTCAAAATGTAGAGAGATACCGTACACGGGTGATACTATGGACTGCCCCTTAAAATGTGACGGACCGACGAAAATGCTATTGGAAACTGAAATGTGACGGACCGACGAAAATGCTATTGGAAACTGAAATGTGACGGACCGACGAAAATGCTATTGGAAACTGAAATGTGACGGACCGACGAAAATGCTATTGGAAACTGAAATGTGACGGACCGACGAAAATGCTATTGGAAACTGAAATGTGACGGACCGACGAAAATGCTATTGGAAACTGAAATGTGACAAACCGACGAAAATGCTATTGGAAACTGAAATGTGACGGACCGACGAAAATGCTATTTGAAACTGAAATGTGACGGACCGACGAAAATGCTATTGAAAACTGAAATGTGACGGACCGACGAAAATGCTATTGGAAACTGAAATGTGACGGACCGACGAAAATGCTATTGGAAACTGAAATGTGACGGACCGACGAAAATGCTATTGGAAACGGAAATGTGACGGACCGACGAAAATGCTATTGGAAACTAAAATGTGACGGACCGACGAAAATGCTATTGAAAACTGAAATGTGACGGACCGACGAAAATGCTATTGGAAACGGAAATGTGACGGACCGACGAAAATGCTATTGGAAACTGAAATGTGACGGACCGACGAAAATGCTATTGGAAACTGAAATGTGACGGACCGACGAAAATGCTATTGGAAACTGAAATGTGACGGACCGACGAAAATGCTATTGGAAACTGAAATGTGACGGACCGACGAAAATGCTATTGGAAACTGAAATGTGACGGACCGACGAAAATGCTATTGGAAACTGAAATGTGACGGACCGACGAAAATGCTATTGGAAACTGAAATGTGACGGACCGACGAAAATGCTACTGGAAACTGAAATGTGACGGACCGACGAAAATGCTATTGGAAACTGAAATGTGACGGACCGACGAAAATGCTATTGGAAACTGAAATGTGACGGACCGACGAAAATGCTATTGGAAACTGAAATGTGACGGACCGACGAAAATGCTATTGGAAACTGAAATGTGACGGACCGACGAAAATGCTATTGGAAACGGAAATGTGACGGACCGACGAAAATGCTATTGGAAACTGAAATGTGACGGACCGACGAAAATGCTATTGAAAACTGAAATGTGACGGACCGACGAAAATGCTATTGGAAACGGAAATGTGACGGACCGACGAAAATGCTATTGGAAACTGAAATGTGACGGACCGACGAAAATGCTATTGGAAACTGAAATGTGACGGACCGACGAAAATGCTATTGGAAACTGAAATGTGACGGACCGACGAAAATGCTATTGGAAACTGAAATGTGACGGACCGACGAAAATGCTATTGGAAACTGAAATGTGACGGACCGACGAAAATGCTATTGGAAACTGAAATGTGACGGACCGACGAAAATGCTATTGGAAACTGAAATGTGACGGACCGACGAAAATGCTATTGGAAACTGAAATGTGACGGACCGACGAAAATGCTATTGGAAATTGAAATGTGACGGACCGACGAAAATGCTATTGGAAACTGAAATGTGACGGACCGACGAAAATGCTATTGGAAACTGAAATGTGACGGACCGACGAAAATGCTATTGGAAACTGAAATGTGACGGACCGACGAAAATGCTATTGGAAACTGAAATGTGACGGACCGACGAAAATGCTATTGGAAACTGAAATGTGACAGACCGACGAAAATGCTATTGGAAACTGAAATGTGACGGACCGACGAAAATGCTATTGCAAACTGAAATGTGACGGACCGACGAAAATGCTATTGGAAACTGAAATGTGACGGACCGACGAAAATGCTATTGGAAACTGAAATGTGACGGACCGACGAAAATGCTATTGGAAACTGAAATGTGACGGACCGACGAAAATGCTATTGGAAACTGAAATGTGACAAACCGACGAAAATGCTATTGGAAACTGAAATGTGACGGACCGACGAAAATGCTATTGGAAACTGAAATGTGACGGACCGACGAAAATGCTATTGGAAACTGAAATGTGACGGACCGACGAAAATGCTATTGGAAACTGAAATGTGACGGACCGACGAAAATGCTATTGGAAACTGAAATGTGACAAACCGACGAAAATGCTATTGGAAACTGAAATGTGACGGACCGACGAAAATGCTATTTGAAACTGAAATGTGACGGACCGACGAAAATGCTATTGAAAACTGAAATGTGACGGACCGACGAAAATGCTATTGGAAACTGAAATGTGACGGACCGACGAAAATGCTATTGGAAACTGAAATGTGACGGACCGACGAAAATGCTATTGGAAACGGAAATGTGACGGACCGACGAAAATGCTATTGGAAACTAAAATGTGACGGACCGACGAAAATGCTATTGAAAACTGAAATGTGACGGACCGACGAAAATGCTATTGGAAACGGAAATGTGACGGACCGACGAAAATGCTATTGGAAACTGAAATGTGACGGACCGACGAAAATGCTATTGGAAACTGAAATGTGACGGACCGACGAAAATGCTATTGGAAACTGAAATGTGACGGACCGACGAAAATGCTATTGGAAACTGAAATGTGACGGACCGACGAAAATGCTATTGGAAACTGAAATGTGACGGACCGACGAAAATGCTATTGGAAACTGAAATGTGACGGACCGACGAAAATGCTATTGGAAACTGAAATGTGACGGACCGACGAAAATGCTACTGGAAACTGAAATGTGACGGACCGACGAAAATGCTATTGGAAACTGAAATGTGACGGACCGACGAAAATGCTATTGGAAACTGAAATGTGACGGACCGACGAAAATGCTATTGGAAACTGAAATGTGACGGACCGACGAAAATGCTATTGGAAACTGAAATGTGACGGACCGACGAAAATGCTATTGGAAACGGAAATGTGACGGACCGACGAAAATGCTATTGGAAACTGAAATGTGACGGACCGACGAAAATGCTATTGGAAACTGAAATGTGACGGACCGACGAAAATGCTATTGGAAACGGAAATGTGACGGACCGACGAAAATGCTATTGGAAACTGAAATGTGACGGACCGACGAAAATGCTATTGGAAACTGAAATGTGACAGACCGACGAAAATGCTATTGGAAACTGAAATGTGACGGACCGACGAAAATGCTATTGCAAACTGAAATGTGACGGACCGACGAAAATGCTATTGGAAACTGAAATGTGACGGACCGACGAAAATGCTATTGAAAATTGAAATGTGACGGACCGACCAAAATGCTATTGAAAACTGAAAGGTGACGGACCGACGAAAATGCTATTGGGAACCGAAATGTGACGGACCGACGAAAATGCTATTGGAAATTGAAATGTGACGGACCGACGAAAATGCTATTGGAAACTGAAATGTGACGGACCGACGAAAATGCTATTTGAAACTGAAATGTGACAGACCGCCACAAAATTCTATTGGAAACTGAAATGTGACGGACCAAGGAAATGATCCACCAAGTCGCACAATAAACTGCCACACTATGCTCAGAGCAAACGCTGGACAATGATAGGAAAAGACACATCAACGCACACAAATGCAATCAGAGATAGAGTGAATAATCAGCTGTGAAGTGGCCGAGGAGACAATTGACAGTACATAGGGTTTCCAAGTCTGACTAAAAATATTTAGAAGTAAGAGTTTTTTGCGACAGCTTTTGCGACAGTCTAAGTTTCATGACGAGTTTCCGTTAGTTTTGAGTTTAAGTCAGTTTACGGCAGTTTTGTTTTGTTTATGACAGTTATCGTTAGAGTGTGTTAATTGCCGCTTTGGAGAGAAGACGATCAGATGGAATTAGATCGGGCAGAACCTTAGCAGACCTGTGATGATCTAACAGCTTCAGGTAACGACAATGGGGGCTTCGACAGTCCGCGAAGGTGTCACACACACTGAGAGTTTCAACTGACTTATACACAAGTGCTCGGAGTTTGTGTTTTTCTTGTGAGTGTGTTGCTTTCGTTTTTCTATGCTTGTAAACAAATGATATGCCACGACACGGCTAGAACGACGATGAAGGCGAGAAGAAAACCACGGCACATACAACGTTGGGATTAGTGGCAATTGTTGAGAAGGACGCACGCGGTTGTACATACGTCCGGCCAGCATAAAGCCCAACGCCAGAAATCTCACACATGCGTAGTGTCGGTCCTTTTTTACTTCATGAGTTCATCCTCACTTTGGCAAGTAATAATTCAAGGGAGAATAACTCTAAATATAGTTCAAGGGAAATAACTCAGAATATACACAGCCAACACTTATCATTTTTCTCAAACTGTCGTGATTTTTCTAAAATTGGTTTAGAAATAGGAAGCAAGTTCGCAAAAGAAGCGGCTTTATCAATAGAAAAAGCCGCTTCTTTTAATAAGCACCCGAGGCTGACTTTCACTCTACCTCTAAAATTGAAGACTTATATTGGTTGGCTTATCGTTTTGTTATGGCATATCAACCCATTTCGGCTTATTTAATGCCAAATCTGGTCATTTTGGTAAAAGTGTTATGCTTCAAGTTTTTTATATCTTCTAATATTTATTTATAGTGTTTGGTTTGGCAGTTTTGTAGAGGAAAATTGTTAGTTTAGGCTTTGCAGAACATGAATGAGTTTGGCAAAGGGAAAGGAAAAAACAATAACATTAATGTTTGGTGCATTTTAGGTCACGAAGCCAGTATCTTCAGACAGCCTGATCTGGTAGCACCAGGAAGTCTTATATCCAATCTGTTGCTAAAATTGATCGAAAAATAGTTGGATAATTCTATCGCCATATAAAGCACCTGCCTCCTGTTGCAATCTGTTATCTATATCAGAGTTAGATAATCATAAGGTGGAGTACTGATGCCACATCTGTGGAGGTGCCGCTGAGAGCACTCTTTCTTTCCTGTATCAAGTTCAAAATCAACTTCGCTATCTAGTGGGAGATCTTCTGTTATTCATGGCCTCTTTATCACAGAAGAAACGTTGCCGGTTTTTCTCTATTTTGCCATGGAAAATCTTAGACTCAGCTCCAACCTCTGGTTCATCCTTGTAAAACATTGACGGCAAGAACTCGCCCTCATCCGCCACTACTAAGAACTTCCCGTTGTTCCGCTATCTATCTAAAACTAAACGAAATTTCAATGAACAGAGTTTATTTCCAAGAACATACCATGTATGGAACACCAACCACGGGACTGCTTCCCTGCAGACTACAACATAGTCATTTTCAAGTCCGATATCGACAAATACTTGTCGAATCGTGTGTTAAGTAATCAAATTTCGTCCACACCATTCATCGTTTTCAATCCTCTCATAGTATTTTTCATCATCGAACTCGGTCATAATGTTTACCATATAGCCAGAAATATAATTAGAACATCAGAAGAAAGTACTATAAGCGATTGAACAGTAAGAAGGTGGTCTAAGAAATTCCGTAGTAGTATTAAAGCCTTGAAGCTGAAAAAGGTAGAGAGCAGGCATGCAGTCTTGACAATAAATGTTTGGAAGCAACTGTTGAACAAAACTCACATCATATTTGTGATAAAAGTCCAAGGCACTTGATGTCAGTATTTCAACGGTGTCCAATTATCTGGAGCAAATTGGTGAGATGAAAAAGCTTGGTAAATGGATCTGACATGATTTTAATGAATAGATGTTTCTTTCTGGTCATTATTTTGCGTAGGCAGTTTCTGATTGCCCCACAACCGCCTGTGAATGGGAATAAGCCGATCAAAAGTTACGATGAGTAGATGGTGCTACAAAACTGAACCAGCAGTCTGTGAATGTAGATAGGGGGACCAAACCATGCAACACTGCTTTGTCTGCCCCCTTACTGCCCAACCGGTGCAGCTTGAAAGATCTTGCAGAGTACAACAATAATGCAAAGGACTGCGTAAAAAAGTGGGAAACTGTCGTATAACCACATGACACTTCAAAGACACGCAAAGAATAAGAATAATTTTCCCTACAATCTAATATCACACTCGTAATCCAGAGGTTGCCAGTTCAATCCGACTGTTAAGCATTACACTTAATCTCTATTTATATAAAGTTAAGTATGTGCATATGTGTATATATTTATATGTACAGGATTCGCTCTTGAACTAAATAACTGATCCTTATAAATTTTTTAACATACATGATAGACGTAAGTATTATTAATGAGGGTTATATTTAGTTTGATTTAAATGCAAGGAGGGCAAAGAGGGAGTGGAAGTCCTTCGTGCTAATTTAGATAAATCCGATGTTTGTGAAATTTTAATGATAGCTATTAGATATCAATAAAAAATATTCCCAAAAGTTCTGTGTGTTTGAAGCATTTTAAAAGGGTTTAGGGGCATGATATAGGTATAACTTCCAATTTGAAAATGAAAATATTTCAGATTTGTATTAAATTTGATCCCTAGTCATTAGACACCAATTAAGCAAGATTCCCTGAATTTCAGTTGCTTTTCAAGCACCCTACGGCTTAAGCCTTAAATTGTAGAAAGTTTCGAGGATAAAAATCATGTAATGGGTTTTTATCAAAATTAGAATAAGGATTCTAGAGAAAAGGTTCATGTAGCATTACATCTTGATTTTAATCTTCGTGCAAGGAACTTAAATGTGTTGCAAAACTGTTCTGTTCGGGGAATACATTTCTTCTAATTTAATATAAATATAAACACACGTATCTCATAATGGAATAGATACTGTTCATTCTGATAAAGCCTGTTTTCTTATTTACAGGGAGTTACACCGCTGGACAGAATATGGCGAAAGGGCAGAACACTTGGGCCGAAACTATTTCTAGTTGGCATTCAGAGGTGAAGGACTTCACCTACGGTGTAGAACCCACAAAGGAAGTTGGTCATTACACAGCGGTAAGAACTTCCTGTTGTCATTCTATCAATAAGTTCACGTGAGTTTCGGTTTCTCTTTAAGTACGAATGCTTTACTTATGTTCAAACGTTTCATAATCGATAAATAAAATAAAGGTAGATATTCTTAAGTTACGCTCGTTTCATCGTGAAATATCGATATCAAATATTTACATGACAGACAGAAAAAAAGTAATATCAATCTTGGGTGTGACAGACAAAAGAAAATTATATTTCTCACTGTGTTTTCTTGACAGCCTAAAGAAAATGCTGTGCCAAACATAAGCTTGACAGACCAAATAAAATGATACTTCAAACTTAAATATCAACATTCAAAAACAAATTGCAGAGTACCATTCTCTAGTTGTTGGGTTTTTTTTAGTTTTAAGTACGTGGACAACTGTCGTATTAAGTGCGAATATCTTATTTTAAATGAAAGGCTGTGTTTTCTCAGATAACCCTGCTATTTATTAACATGAGCTGCCAACATACCAACAGTTATTGTTAAGAAATTAAGAGTTGTTGGTACGTGTCGCTCTTGGAACGGTGGAGTACTTCTCTGTCAGATTTCATTATGCCAGTAGCCCAAGAATATTAAGAGCTGTTATGGAGGATACAGTTTAGTATGGACGAAGGCTAAAGATTAGAAAGTCCACGTGGAGTTAAATAAATGTCCCGTTAAGTAGGGAAGAGAAAATAGTTCATATATGAGAGAAGGGAGAAACGTCCTGTTTGTGATAAAAGAGAAAAAGTTCATATATGAAGTATTTTTACAGAACACAGGTGTGGAAGTCAAGCGATCTCCATGTATGTAAGTATGTAAGCATGTTGCGTTAACTAGTCCACGTAGAAGTAGTCATATTGGAATCTCGGGTGTTCTTGTCGAACCCTAGGGTCAGGCGGCCCGAGCGGTTTCTGTTTGCCTCCCAAGAGAGAAGTTTGGGAGTAAGTCCGAGCAACGTTAAGTTCTTGTCAGTCTCTGCACGTGGGAGAGAAAAGATGGAATGAAGAGGAAGCTATCCGTTTTATAATCTCTCATTACGTGCTCAGCTCGCGTGAGAGATGGCATCTGGTTGGTCAAGCCAGAAAGGAAGTTAAATGCTTGCACCAATCAGCGAAGAGCTTAGAAATTAGGCACAATTTAAAATCGTAATGGCAGCTCTCGCTGTAGTTGTACCGCTGCTACAGATTTGATAATGATGAATAAAACTATTCTGAATATATTGAGCCAACGCAGCTGTCATCTTTCCAAAACTGTCGTGATTTGAGTGCAATCAAGGGGACACATATTCGATGCATAGATTTTATTTTGTCTTTGAAAATCCTGTCCGGGTATTATATCAAAAGTTCTTAAATACTTTAAAAGTTACATACTTGTAAGCGTCCACAAATACCACAAGTAAGAATATGTATCGTAGTCAGACATCGATAGTTCTTTCTTGAGTCCATATTTTCTTAACCCCCAATGAGGGCAGATTTAGATGCAAACTTAGTTTTCAATCTAGAGAGACTCCAGACTCCTTCAAAGAAGCACTCGTAATTAGGACGAAAATCAAAATTGACCACCGACCGAGGGTAGAACTGATATTACACTTTGATCCCAACCCGAAGATCGAGAAATGGAATCTTGAGTCGTCTCATTTTAATTTGAAGCTTTGAGGTAAAACACTAATTAATGAAACTTTCTAGACTGTCCGTGTCTAGTCAGGTAGCATAACGTGGGTGTTGGGATTCTTCGATTCCCACGGAGGTCGTACCGATAGCTACCATATCCCGATTTAAAGCGGCCTTGGACAAATATTCAGACTATATGTAGATATTCCATGAAAAATGCCAGTATACTGAAATCATATGCCCTTAATAGGGTTAAGATGAAAATTCATATACACTAAATGTACAAAAGCAAGGAAATTCCCCAATTTTTACACTTTTATTGTAATTAAGGGTATGCGAGCACAACAGGGCTATGTATTTTACTGGTAGGAATTTTTCTTCAACGCACCTCACATACTTCATCCACTCATGCATAGAGATTTATACTGTAGCTATGTGATAATGAAATGGTTTGGTTGATATGTAGTCATACCCTTAATGACAATAAAAGTGTAATAATTTGGGAATTTCCTTGCTTTTGTACATTTAGTGTATATGAATTTTCATCTTAACCCTATTAGGGGCATATGATTTCAGTATACTGACATTTTTCATGGAATGTCACTACTTTTGTAAAGGCTATGCCTCAATACAATGGTTTTTCATAAGGTTTTTTTGAATTTTCTGGAAAACTAAGGTATATGATAAACTGAAATTAAAATGCCATCAACTAGACCCTATAACCTCTATCTCTGCCAAAAATCAGCTGAATCCATCAAATAGTGGATGAGATACAGGGTGGCACATACGTACGTACGTACGTACGTACACGCAGATAACATGAATTTCATGATGAAAGTCTATTAAGGGAGAAGAGCGCTCTCGCGCCTCCCTTGATAAATAACTCCTACCTGTATCTTAACATGGATTGTGGCACTTTGCTATTGTTGCCAAATAAAATTGATTTGATTGATTTGTAGAAATTAAATAAAGTATATTTCTAATGTTTAAAACAACTTTATTGGTCATCTTCGTTATCATGTAATTAAAAGGAGAATGCCAAGCCAGCCGGACATCCAATGGAACTTCCTGATGCGTCCATATTTGTTTCGAAAGGGACATTTTATTAATTATTATTACCATCATATTTTCCTATTTTATTAGTTAACTATTATTTAACATGTAGACATTTTCCCCTTTTATATAATTATTTTTCATTTGTAATATATTTAAATTTCTGTTTAATAAACAAATTGACATGATTTTTTTAATATTGTTATAAAACTATAATATATGTATGTAGTACTGTTTTCATTTTGGGCTGGTGAATCTCTGCCCCATTTGAGGGTTCTTGACAGGGTGCAGTAACGTATCTGTAATTTGATTGGTTCCACCCTTTCTTCTTCTCTGCACCCTTTTCTGACCGACGTGAATTTACTAATCTCAGTCTTTTCTATAAATACTACGATGGCATGTGTTCTTAAAGGAGTAAATATGAAATCAAAATTTCTGACAAATTATGAAAATAGTTAAGGAAACATGGCAAAGAGAGTAAGATTAAGTGAAAATAAAAATACAAACGCATCATTAAAGTTAGACGAAGATATATTACGAAATAAATATGGTCGAGATCCTTCAACCGAAATATCATGGCCCAACTTTAATAATGCATTTGTGTCTTTATTTTTACTGAATGTTACTCTGTCTTCTTTCTCTAACCATTTTCATATATATATATATATATATATATATATATATATATATATATATATATATATATATATATATATATATGAGAAAGGAAGGATGAAGGTAATCCGACGTAATGGGAAATGAAAAAGGAAAAACAAAAATATGTTTTTTATGTATTCATCAACGTTTAGTCTTTATTTGTGAGACTTCCTCATATATATATATATATATATATATATATATATATATATATTTATGCATATATATATATGTATTTATACATATATATATATATATATATATATATATATATATATATATATATATATATAATAATAATAATAATAATCCAGGTAAAACATCCACTGAGATCTCATCAGGCAGAGTTAAAAACCGATCTTAACCTTAGACTATATTTGGAAAGAAACCTTCCAAACATGGGGCAGCGATTGATTCAAGAAAAAAAACGTTATTTTTATTTTATTGTCGAAATTTACAAAGCCACTGTTTTTATTGCTGTTTTTCTTTGTTCGCAATTTTAACTTTCTTTACATGAATTCCTGTTAACTGTTTTTTTTCTACTTCCAGATGGTCTGGGCCACAAGCGGATTGGTTGGCTGTGGTTACGCAAAATGCTCAGATTCCACTATCTACGTGTGTAATTATGCACCAAGGTAATATTACGCTTTCGATTGCATCAACACAAAATATTTGCTGCTACTTTAGTAGGCGGTCTACCTGCGCATTTTCTTGGGCTGCATTTTACTAATAATAGTATATTCTATTAGCCTTACAGCGAGTGAGAGAATAAACCCAAATTATTGTTTTGCCACTGTCTGATGGGCACTTACATAGTTTTAGTCCTGGTCTGTCTTCTCAGCCACCTGGGTGTTAGAATAAAATCAAAGGGCTGTCATCTGAAACATTCATATACATGTCAGACTACGTGAAAAAGAGGGCAACAAACAAAACATACAAAACATTATAGGAGCATCGATCAACAATTAGAAGAAAAACGTGGAAGTACTACTCGACAGAACCTTCTTGGCCTTTTGGCTAAGATCAAAGTGTAGTATCTGTTCCGATGGATACTGCACCCCATAGACTGGTATTGTCTTGGCCTTCGGGACTTGATTTACGCCGGTCTATGGGTCTGTCCTGTGCAGTTCTAGGAGGTCCACCCTCCCAGGCTTCGCCTCCCCTTTTTGGGGAGGAGTAAGTTTATTGCTTACTGCCCGAGGCACTCCTACCGGGGAATGCCGACGGGGCTGCACAGGCAATTTTTAAACCCCACTTTCGCGACCTTGGGTCACATCTTACTTGTGGGAGTAAGATAAAAACTAGCCTTGTGCCTAACTCCTGGAGAGGAGTAAATCAATACTCGACAGAAGGCAAGACAGTATTAAAGGTAATCAGAATCGCATATACATACAAGAGTTGGACATAATAATGAAAACATATGGTGAATTTTGCATCAACACCTATAAAAATTGAAACAAAATTACCAAAATGTTGGTTTCATTGTTTAATTATATTGTTGTCCTGAATTAATGGGTTAAATTTATTTATTTTATTTTAGATCGTGTATATAAGTAAGAAAAATTTAAATGACAGATCTATCATGTTTTGTAACGAGGACAGATCGTTGGTACCCGTATGGCAGGTGCTACTGAAATGGAAGTGGCTGAGATGGTGGCCGTATCGAGAGGAAATGTCTCGAAAGTGATGACAGCTTATGAAAAAGAAGGGAAAACATTCTCCTCTTAACAAAGTTCTGAAAGAAAGCCGAAGCTGTCTCAAAGAGATCGTAGAGCCCTTGTAAGGATTGTGAAGAAAGAGCAAAACTACACAGCACCAAAAATTACAGCAACGCTTAACAATCATCTGGATAATCTCGTTTCAACAAAAACTATTCGCTAAGAGCTTCACAAGATTGCATTCGATGGGAGGGCTGCCATGTGTTTCGATTATTTTGTCCAACACATGCATGTAACACATGCATATCAAAGCGGATACTGCACTTCAGTGCACCGACTGCGATCAACTCATCACAGTCAAACATAAGCTAATTGATTATAAAAATATAGGAACAACCCAAAGAATTGCTACCACGTACAAAACTTCACCAATTAAGCCAGATGGGTTCCATACGTGATCCGGGGATCCTTTCTCAACCTAACGACAAATACTTCTCCTTTCTTATACATAACTCTGGTACGGCCCATTCTTGAGTATGCCATCCAAGCAACAAATCCTTATCTTCAAAAAGATATTGTACACCTGGGGCGTGTTCAACAGTTGGCAACCAGGAAGGTGATGGGACTCTTCACGCTTACCTAAAAAGAGCGGTTTCAGACTAAATCTATTCTCAGTTGAGTGTCGGAGGATGCAAAAAGACCTGATTCTGGCATGCAACATCAATTGATGGGAATTTAAATCTACCATTAGAAGAATTTTGCACTCCAGTGCCAAGTTGTGGTCTCTTCGGGCACTCGTAGATGTACCATCGTCGTTTTCAACATTCTCTATCTGTAGAGATAGCCAATCAGTGATGTTCGTGATGATTCATACCATATCTATGTTCAAAATGGCTGTGAACAATTCCAATTTCAACCTGTAATATTTTATTCTATTAGACACATTGGTATAACGTTAAGAGAGTTCGCTAATGCGCCGAGGGACCCGTGTTTAATTATCATTACGTTGTTAAGACGAAGTGTTTTGTTGTAAATTGAAGTTAAGCAAAGCATATCCCAGCCGTTAGTAAATGGGTGCCCATTTTGGAAAAAAAATGCTGACTCATCCTTCCGGTCCTTCCGGAAGTGACGTCATTGTGAGAGGATTTTTTCATATTATCATTCTTTATTTTGATTACGTTGTTAAGACAAGGTGTTTTGTTGTAAATTGAAGTTAAGCAAACCATATCCCAGCCATTAGTAAATGGGTGACCATTTTGGAAAAATAAACTGCTGACTCATCCTTCCGGTCCTTCCGGAAGTGACGTCATTGCGAGAGGATTTTTTTCACATTATGATTCTTTATTTTTATTACGTTTTAAGACAATGTGTTTTGTTGTAAATTAAAATTAAACAATACATATCCCGGCCATTACTAAATCGGTGACCATTTTTGAAGAATTCATTGCTGACTCATCCTTCCGGAACTGACGTCATTGTAAGAGGATTTTTTCACATTATTATACTTTATTTTCATTACGTTGTTAAGACAATGTGGTTTGTTGTAAATTGAAGTTAAGCAACAAATATCATGGCCATTACTAAATGGGTAACCATTTTGGAAGAATAACAAAACTGGTTCTTTGATATGACGTAGGCGCCTTCAATAGCATATTTAAACATGAGTTCTTTGATATGACCGGGACGCCTCCTAATTTTTTTTCTTTTCGTAACTATGTATGGGGGAGGGTAAATAATTTTAATGGGGGGCGTCAAATTTTTTTATTTTATCTTAAAAAATTGAGGGGGGGTTAAAAAATGTCTTTTCTTTTTTTAACTGAAAATATTACTATGTATGGGGAGGGTAAAAAAAATTCAGGGGGGGAGTAAAAATTGTTTTTTTCTTTTGTTAACTAAAAATATTACTATGTATGAAAGAGGGTAACAAGAAAATTGGGTGTTGGTAAAAAAAAATCTTTTGTTTTTATTTTTTTAACTAAAAATATTTCTATTTATGGGAGAAGATAAAAAAGAATTGGGGTGTGGTCGAAATTTGTTTTTCTTTTTTTGGACTAAAACTATTCTTGGTCGGAAACAAAGAAAATCAATGTCTAACCGACCAAGAAATATGACTGGGGCTCCATCGGTTTCCGTGTGAGCGTTCATTTCTGACGCGGCAGGCTAGCAAAAATAGACGATCGTAGGGAGGCTATTTTGGCTAGTACATGTAATATATATATATACACACACACACACACATATATATATATATATATATATATATATATATATATATATATATATCTTACATATATATATATATATCTTACATATATATACATATATATATATTACATATATATACATATATATATATATATATATATCTAACATATATATACATATATATATTACATATATATATATGTAATATATATATATATATCTTACATGTATATATATATATGTAATATATATGTAATATTTATGTACTATATATAGGGTGGGCCAAAATAAGGGTCCTATCTTTAAATTTGAATAACTTGAATTTGAATAACTTCCACAAAATAAAAGTTAAACTCACCAAACTTTATGTGCGTGTAGACTGACCCTTCCGAGATTTTTTGAAATAAACAAAACAAATTTTAGCCGAAAAACACTTCTTAAAACTTACAAAAACTAAAGTATTGTTTTTTACACTGTTTTGAGTTTTTTAAGCAAAAATAATGTTTCCTAAATGAGGGTACGTTCCTTAGGGCTAATACGGCTCATGCTTGCTTCGGAAGGGGTCCTTTACTTATTCTAAAAAAAAAAAAAAAAATCAATAAATATAAAAGTAATGAATTTTTAAAAATAGGACCCTTATTTTTGCCCACCCTGTATATATGTAATATATATGTACTATATATATGTAATATATATATATGTGTGTACTATATATATGTAATATATATATATGTAATATATATATGTACTATATATATGTGTAATATATATATGTATGTAATATATATATATGTAATATATATATATGTAATATATATATGTAATCTGTATATATATATGTAATATATATATATGTAATATATATATGTAATATATATATGTAATATATATGTAATATGTGTATATATATACATGTCATATATATATAATATATATATATGTAATATATATATGTAATATATATATGTAATATATATATATGTAATATATGTTATATATATGTAATATATATATATATATGTTATATATATGTTATATATATGTAATATATTTATGTGTAATATATTTATATGTAATATATATATGTAATATATATATGTAATATATATGTAATATATATATGTAATATATATATATGTGATATATATATGTAATATATATATATGTAATATATATATATATGTAATATATATATATGTAATATATATATGTAATATATATATAAATATACATAATATATATATATGTATATATATATGTAATATATATGCAATATATATATATATACATAATATATATATGTATATATATGTAATATATGTGTATATATGTATATATGTATGTATATATGTACATAATATATATATATATATGTTTATATATATGTATATATGTATATATATGTATATACATATATATGTATATATATACACGTATATACATATATATGTATATATATATAAATATATATATATATGAGTTTATATAAAAATATATTTTTAAGTTATATATCCCTCATAATATCCGTCAAATTACTTCGAATAACAAGCTCAACAAAGTGATGTTTCTGGCTTCAGAGCATGTGTACTGGTTGGTAACATTTGATTGAATAAAGAAAAAGATTAATCCACCAACATTATTTTTTTTCGGTGAATGCCTGTATTTCACAGGCTGCTCTTCGGAGACAACAATTTATAATTTAAAAAAAACGAGCACACTTTTTCAAAACAAATAGGAAGAAAAGTGAACAAGTCAAAAACACGAAAAAACTCACGTTTAAAAGGACAATCAGAAAAAAATCTATCCCAAACATCTGACACAACGATCAACTGAAAATGATAAGTGATTATAAGAATTTTTACATGTTTAAATGACTTTTGTGTGTCGATCTGTCACTTAAAACTAAACGTTCTTGCAATCACGACTATGGTCATGACTGACTTTTGAAAACTAATTTCCGTAATATCAAAATTGCGACTGTAAATGGGGCCACTTCGTTCTTGACAATTGCTCTATTCTATTGGATATCTTCAGTTGGGAAACATTATACAAAATTGATTTAAGTTATTTCTGATGTCACTAAATTTTCACATTTGTTAAGTTTTTAATTTATTTGATGTCGCTAATTCTTTTCTCGTTTTGTTTCTTAATATTTGCCTACGTTTTAAAAACGTATCTTTTAATCATTACGTTACAGCATAAAATATGGGAAATGTACACGTGGAAAATGTAATACATTGAAAGCAAATTGCCTTTAATCTCTTCTGTGATTTTAAATGTATGGCTGATAAGGTTTTAATCCCACAACTTCAATTGTGTAAGTGTATTACACGATGAGAATAGAATTACAGTTGTCTTGAATAATAAATCTCATTTAACGTTCAAGGGGAACAACTCGATTCGTATTTTCGTTTTGTCGTCTTGAAATGTTGCCCCCGCCCCCTCAAGGAATAATACAACGCAATAAGTTGTATGAGTTCGTCTTCTTTTATTTATTTCCATTCTTTCGTTTTTTTTTAATTTTTTTAATTCTTTTCATTTTTTGGTGTCTTACTTGTGGTTTAAATGAGTGAAAAGCAAATGCACTCAAACTTCACTTACCTCGTTAGAGAATCTACCATGACGAAGATAGTCTTCTTTTATGAAGAATATATTAAGATTGGTTGAAGTGGCTTGGAGGAGTGATCAATTATGGGAAGTAGGAGAGATAGTATGAAACACAAGAAGAAGAAGAAAGAGAGTTGAGAGAAAATATCAAAGCAGAGACAAAATATAATTCATCATATTTTGCTAATTTTCGAAAGATATTTCTTTAATTATTTTTATTTCTTCTCGTTTTCTTTGATATTTTTCGTTTACCCGCTTTTCTATAATTCTTTCATTCTTTTTATTGATTCAGTGATTTCGTTTCTACCGCATGGAGTAAGACTGACAATACCCTACCTTTGCGTAAACACTGACCCGAGCCTCCTTACTACTCTCTATCAGACTCTGTTTCTACCGGATGTAGTGTCTTCTCTTTTATATAATATTGTTTACGTTATCCTACGTCAGCCCTTCTGGCTCTGTTCCTCAAATACTTAATTGTACCATTGTCGTCCAGGTTATGGCAGCATTTAAAATCCCGTTCCCTTTAAAGCATTTTGATTAATCCGTATTTCTTCTTTGTCTATTTTTTTTTCGTTTGAATGACGTTATGGACAAAGGAATGATCTGAATTCCAATCTCTCTCCCGAAATAATTATCTCGTGTTTATTTTCTTCTTTTTATTATTAGATTTTTTTCATAAGTGGCATCGTATTGAAACAACGTTGTACGTGTTTCTAATTTGCGTCTCCCCGTGTCTGTGTTTTTATATTTTAGGTGTTGTATAGTCGGTCTGCTGATCGTTCTGCATTGCTTATCAAGATATTTTCTGATAAGGAGATTTTTCTTCTTGGAGTATATTTTCGTTATGGTCGGATCTTCTCTTTTTTATTACCAAGCATGAGAAAATATTCTCTAAATAAAGATCTCCATAACCTATGTATTTCCCCATTTGTTTCCCGACAATTCTGCCCCTAACTGCTTTGTCAATCTCTAGTTCAAAAGTGTACATGCCTATGTAGATCCACGTTATCCCTCTCTTTCGGTGAGGCCTTGCACCCAGGCATAAAAGCAATTTTTATTTTTTATTTTGATATGTTTTTGGTTGATTTGATTTTTGGTGTCACATCTTTAACAATCTTTATATTCATTTTCTTTTTTTAATATTTCCAGTGGAAACGCTAAAGGCAAAATTATTTTTCCATATGAAAAGTGTACCGATCCTACACCTTTAAAAGGTAAATTTGATTTTCTTATTGTTCAAATCGTTTATATATTGTTCCTATGCGTATATATATATATATATATATATATATATATATATATATATATATATATATATATATATATTATCAACTTCGAGTGCACCATCGCTCTTCTTCGTTCGACAACCAGAATTTAATTCATAACCGGCAATTAACACCGGCGTGGAGACATCGCTCCAAAGACATTTATCAAGTAACAAAAGAAATAAGTTTGTTTATTCTTTTTTTTTATTAAAAAAATGACACAATACTGGTCAACTCTGATGATGGAATTTTATTCCAAAATTAATGGGATTAACGTAAAAAAATTAATTAATTAATCTTGCATTGTTATTGGCTTATATTTTCAATTTATAATACTTATCCAGTAATGCTTTAAAAATGAACGACCCACCCATATTATATATATATATATATATATATATATATATATATATATATATATATATATATATATATATATATTATAATATAAAATATTATAAGATATTAGTTGACGCTTATATCTTTTGTTGGATTGCTTCATATATATATATATATATATATATATATATATATATATATATATATATATATATATATATTATATATATATATATATGATGCGGCATAATCATGTGTACAAATCGCTTCTCGTTAGATAACTGGTTAAGCGACGTGGAAACTGGCCAGTACGAGATGGGTGACTATTTGGAAATACCAGGAGCTGTATGTATGAGGTCGGCGACAGCCGCCTGTGGAGAAAATGCAAAAACTATCGTCTTTAATATTATCTCCCTTTACCAGAATATGTATGCGACTGGAGACCGCTTGTGAATTTTATATGCTTTATAAATTTTATTTTTTCAAATGAAGCGCGCTCAACCCACCCTGTGTGTTTGTTGCACAAAGCAGGCATATAATAATGTGCTTGTTCCTACGTTAGTGCGATCGTTGTAACTTTCTACACAATGTTTGGAATCAAAGACATTTTTTTAAATAAAACCCTATTCGCCTTTCTTTATTTATAACTAAGAACATGAATTATTAATCAGGACTAAATATTAAAGGCGATGAAATCGAAAGTTAAAATAAAGATAATTCTGAATTCTTTATATTCAGTTTGTATTTATTACTCTTGAAAGCAAAAATATTATGTTTTGTATTATTTAGATCAGAATTCATAATTTGTATTATTTGAAGTATTTGGGTTACTGTTTTTATCTTGAACGCTATTCGCACAGTTTTGGTCGATGTAACCTCCGACCTTCTACCTGTGCGTCTTGTCGATCTTAGGAATCTAAATAATCTATTCAAAGTTAAGGGTTAATGTAATCGATATATTACCAGTTGAATTATGTAGAAGATTATGAGAAGATTTAAAATAAATGGAATAAATAGTTTGAATACTTAACATAAGTATTCAAACTATTTATTCCATTTATTTTAAATCTTCTCATAATATTCTACATAATTATATGGCTGTTATTTGTGAATAGCGGGAAAATGTTTATGTTCTTTTTCCGCACGCACCATTGTCGTTAAAATTTCAAAATCTGTTATATACTTACGAAACGGACTATTGCTCTCATCTTGAGTGTTGTTTTCACATAAACATTTTTTCTACTATTTACCAATAACAGCCATTGTCAAAATACACCTGAAGATGGTCGGAGGTTATATCGACCGAAACGTTGTGAGACCAACACCCGATATGAGAGCAATAGTCCGAACAATCCAAATACATATAAAACATGATATAAAACATGTTTGTGTTGTTAAATTGAATTAAATTAAAGGACCGAAAATTTCGTGAACGTTTGACTTTTTAATGAATTTTTCATAGATTTTTAAACAGGTGAGTACAAAGTACAAGGTGCGCGTAAAAGTGGATACGTTAAAAGTGCGTTGATTAAATGGTTTCAAGATGTGAACACTGTTTTGCTTTCTAATTTTCATTTTCATTTCTTTCAACTCATGAGTTCATTTAACGTTTCTTCTTTTGAATGCTTCAAAATGATAATATTAACCTTTATTCACGTTCCATTGGGCTAACTATACAAAGTGTTCGGAACATCGATGGCTGTTATTTCTACATATGGAATAGATATACATTATCATTGTGACAGTTCCATGGGTAAAATAAGGCTGAAACTGGTGTTATCACATGCACCAAAAAAAAACATTAAATAAATGATACCAAACAAATATAAAAAAGCTGTGGGACTCAACAGAAAGATGTGAGAGTCATGATCAGCAGGGTCCTCTATTGATAGCCAACATGAGGACCCGGTTGGCATCCTGCGAACATTGACCCTCTTATTTCAGGTAACATGATAAAACAGACGAAATACAACACAACCCAGAGGACACGCAGAGGAAGAGATGGACTACTAAGGAGATTAGACTGGTAATGGAGGGCTATTACAGAAGGGCGATTGCCAAAATCTTTCGTTTTTTTAAGGGGGCTTCCTGTTGCTGCGGGACTATTTGAAGCGAAATGAAGAGTCGGTTCAAAGTAGAAAGTATTTCTTTCGGATTATAGTTTATTCAGAATGCTTTTATTTTTAAGTAAATATGCTATGATGATAATACATTTTATTCATAATTTAAGTGTTTGGAATAAAACATTATTATAATTTATTAATAATCAAAAAGTTCTGACACAAAAGAAAACATTTCAAAACAACGATTTTTTTTAATGCAAATATTATTTTTTTATAATTACAGTAAACCAAAAATCACTTTGTGAAAACATTTTTAAAAATTAATAAAATGTATTATTATAGCATAGTATTTGTTTTATTTCAAACACTTAAATTATTAATAAAATGTATTATTATCATAGCATATTTACTTTGAAAAAAAATCTCATGAAAAATGAAAACATTCTGAATAATTGCTTAAACTATAATCCGAAGGAAGACCTTCCACTTTGCACCGGCTTTTCTTTTCGCTTCAAACAGTCCCGCAGCAACAGAAAGCCACAAAAAAAGAAAAAAATCTTGGAAATCGCCTACAAAAGCAACCTTCACACAAAGAAACTTGTTTTACACACATAGAATATAATGCTGAAGTTAACTATGTCATCGATTGGGTCGGGGGTGTTCTTCACACTCGATTGGATGACCTTATTGATAATGGTTTATGTTTTACCTTTACTTACAGATTGTCAGGGTAAAATGTGCAAGAATGGCGGATCTTTCGAAAAGGACTCGTGTGCATGCAAATGCTCAGCGTCCCCTCAAACCTCTGGACCCGAATGCGACAGTAATTATTTTAAATATTACTGTCTCTCCATACCCGGCATCGTCCGGGGGTCTTTTTTAATTTCATTTGTGTTTCCTTTCTTTTTTGTTTGTTTTGTTTTTCACCAAATCATTTAACTAGGATGTTTAAAGTTTAAATTTAATCATTACGGTATCGTTTAGTCATGATTTCTTTTATTTATTATAGATTTACCAACTCTGCAGGTTTCAAAAAGTCAGCACATTAAGTGAAATGCACTCTGGCCTACAGAAAATGCTTGAGTAGCCCTGTCGAGGCGCAATAGGTGATTGGTAATAAACTAACCCCCTTCTCAGAGAGAATGTAAAGCCTGGGAGGGTGGACCCCCTACGACTGAACATTAATCATTAAGTGAGCCAAAATTGCGTTAAAACCATAATAATTTTGGCAGGCTAATGTTGCTTTAATCGTAATTTTTAAAAAAACTAGTGGATGTAAATGGATTTCAGAATTGTCAATCTTTTAAATCTTTTTGATTTGCAGAGAATTCTAAAGACAGTATAAAATTGGAATATTTGATATTCCAACGTTAACGTTTTTGATAACGACGCACGTTTTGGAGCTACTTCTAAAATTACCGGCCGCCATATTGAATATGTTTTTTTGAAGGTCGGAAATAAAGAGGTAAATAACATTGATGAAGAAACGGTAATAATAAACAGGCGGTTAAATTTACATGTAAATATTTATTTCGCACAGAACTAACATAGTACTAAATTGGAGGAAATAATAAGGTATAATCATTCAAGTAATAGCCTACGTTAAAAGTACCAACTTCTTCTTCATTTTCTTTTGCGTTAATCCAAAGCAACGGCGGGTTCGTAATAGTAGGGGTGGGACGGGGACGTAATGGGTGAAAATTTTATTAGGGGTGGGACGTAATGGGTGAAAATTTCAGATTCATGCGAGTAGTATTTTTTTGTGTTCATTTATACATAAATAACACTAAACAATCAAACATTTTGAAAATTTTGCAAAATTCAGAAGGTGCAGGCCACTAGTTTTGGGCTATTTTACATTCATGAAAACCTTTTCACAGCCTGAAAATGGTCCTAAATTAAAGTACTATATCAGATTTAACCATCTATATCCATTCATAGCTTTTGAGGATGTTTTAGGACCTGCAATGTCGCATGAAACAACTTTTTCACCGAAAAATGATGGATTTTGAGTCCCGTAGAGCCCTAACGGCTATTTTTGGCCTGCACCTTCTGAATTTTGCAAAATTTTCAAAATGTTTGATTGTTTAGTGTTATTTATGTATAAATGAACACACAAAAAATACTACTCGCATGAATCTGAAATTTTCACCCATTACGTCCCACCCCTAGTAATAGTGGATTGTTGTCTGAACTTAACAAGATCACAGGATTGATCATTGTGCAGGGTATCTCATCATCGGCCTTCCTCTCGACTTCTCATGTAAAAAAAAGTTTTCTGACGTCGGCGGCCTTCAGTACATGTTCAAACCATTCTTTCATCTTGCCCCCGATCGGCGCGATGCTGTAGAGCCTTCTGATGTCGTTATTACAGACATGATCGAGAAGTGTAATTCCCGAGATCAAGTAGTGCATTGCGGTTTCCATAATGAATCTTAGCTCCGCCTTCCTCGTTGTCGGTAAGCACTCGGAGATATACAAAGAGACGGGTTTCATAATAGTCCAGTAGATCTTCGACTTTGGGTGTTACGTTTGAAGTACTTAAGTTTTATCATATGTATGTTCCATGTTGAAGCATCGGTCCACAGGATTGATGTTTTTAGAAGAGCAATATAATATATATATATATATATATATATATATATATATATATATATATATATATATATAGTTGTTATTGTTTATTATCTATGTACGTATACGTTTCGTCCTTTTTTAATCTGGACCCATCAGCATAGAGATATGACTATTCACTACCGGTCATGCGATTCGAAACACTGGATAACAAGTATTTTTCAACTCAACCGCTCGGCCAAGTTTTAAATAGCTGTTAAACAATGATAATTTTAACATTTTTAAAGCGGCTTGACGTTCAGGCATTCTATTAGGGAAGGAATGATGCATTATAAAGCAAGTGACGTCATGCTGTGTTAGTACTACCATTACAGGAGCGACAAATATAAATATAAATATTTGTTATTGTTTATTATCTATGTATGTATACGTTCTGTCCTTTTTTTAATCTGGACTCATAAGCATAGAGATATGACTATTCACTCGTCGCTCACAATTGACTAACACATTCCAACCTATGTATCAGCATTAATATACTATTTAATCTTAACCGTTACTTCACTATTAAAATTATAGCGCGTTCTAACATCGGGACATCTAGTTATTTAATTCATAAGAATCTTATAGGTCTTCTCTCCTTGTTTTATTCCACTCTCGGCCTTTTGGTCGAGATCAAAGTGTAGTATCTGTTCCGATGGATACTGCACCCTATAGACTGGTATTGTCTTGGCCTTCGGGGCTTGATTTACGCCGGTCTATGGGATTGTCCTGTGCAGTTCTAGGAGGTCCACCCTCCCAGGCTTTTCCTCCGCTCTTTGAGGAGGAGTAAGTTAATTGCTTACTGCTTGAGGCGCCCCTACCGGGGAATGCCGACGGGGCTGCCCAGGCAATTTTTGATGGTCAGAGTGCTCACCTCTCGGGCGCTGGCTTTTCAACCCCCACTTTCCGACTCGAGCTTGGGTCACATCTTACTTGTGGGAGTAGGATAAAAACTGGCCTTGTGCCTAACTCCTGGAGAGGAGTAAATTACTCTCCTTGTTTTATTATTCTGGTCAAAAGAGCAGACACATTAGGTAAAAAGAAACTAAATCTAAAGGTTTCGCAAGAAAAAGTGAGATAGGCTCACGCACTTGTGACTCTTTTTAAATGTCTCATACGTAATATTAGTAAACACGCACAGTATAATCTTGGTTATTGCAATATTGTAATATAGACACCATTGTAAGTCAGAAAACTTCATGATGATGTATTATAGACTAACAGTGAGAGTTTTATTGAACATTACTATCAAATTTTACAAAGAATTACTTTTCTATAATTCAGTTATTCAAAATATATATATACGATAATATTTACTATGTGAAGTACAATAACAAATAAAAGGGGAAATATATGGTATATGATTTTGTTTTTGCGCAGGGATTCCTTGAAACATGTAATCAAGGGAGGCGCTCTATCCCTTAATAGACGACACGAATGGCCTATGCTGGAAATCTCATTTCTTTGATCGATCATACCTCAAAAATCAATAAACCAAATTAGTTCAAACTTTGCACAAAATTTTTAGTTGATAGGTTCTATAAGTGTGTAGAATTTCAGCATCATTAGTCAAGGCAACCCAGAGATCCAGAAAGTTCAATCATGAAATCATGTTATCTGTGTGTACGTACGTACGTACGTACGTATGTGCCACCCTGTATCTCATCAACTATTTGATGGATTCAGCGCACCTCACACACTTCATCCACTCATGCATAGAGTATATACTGTATACCCTTAATGACAATAAAAGTGTAAAAAGTTGGGAATTTCCTTGCTTTTGTACATTTAGTGTATATGAATTTTCATCTTAACCCTATTAAGAGCATATGATTTCAGTATACTGGTATTTTTCATGGAATTCTTTTAAAGGTTATGCAATGGTAAAAAGCAACGCTGATCTATAGGCTCCTAGACTATATTTTTGATAAGCCGCGCGGGAAGAGTTCCGGTTCGTTAATGAACACTAGATTACTTATAATTGTGAATTGGTCACGTGGCCTGGTTTTGCGGACATAGTTGTAGACAATATAATTCTTCTTTCTATTTTCCTGTAAGAATGAAAAATAAAGTGAAGAAAATTGAAGAACGCGACAAAACGAGTAGAGAAGGAAAGGCAGTAGCTTAAGATGCCAGTCATCTATTTTGCCTTTTTCTTCATCTTTTGCGATAAACGTATTCGAACTTGGTACATCCGGGTCGTCGGTCCGCGTTGTTATATACTTTATCACCACCACCACCTCCCAGTCGTTTTGGTAAAAGTTTCTACGCTTCAAATTCTCAAAATCTTCAAATATTCATTCGTTTTGTGTGCATATATGTTGTACATTTCGGGTAGGTGGAGCTCGTCAGCTTTGGAAGGCAGTCCATCTAGGGGAAAGTAAAACACTGATTTCAAACCTGCGCTGCCTTGTGGCATATCTACCCATGGGGAAAGGATTCAGAATAAACCCCCGAGGAAAAATCCTAAGGCAGTTTGGCGCTGCCTACAACTTCGTTCCACCAGCTCTTGCGACGGCGTTGGTGCAATATTGTAACATCCTTGGTGTTCATTTGGATCCATCAGCAACGTGAAGAGGGGGGCATGTTACGTGAGCAACAGCCTGTCCTTCATATCACACCATCCAGGCCAGAATCCAACAACACTCAATCAACAAGCCTACAACCTGGAGAGGACTCTTCAGATGCAGCAGTAACCTTTGCGACAGAGACTATCACTCTCAAATGGGTTTCTTTAGCCACAAACGGCGTTGCTCCAGCCGAGCAACTAGACAGGGCAAATAGGCTAAAGATGCATCACTCATGGTCAACTCTGACCGACGTAGGTCTACTAATATGTTGTTAATCAATAGTCTGTTAACGATAGACTAACCCCTAAGATGTAGTACAACTCCGGTCATAGTAGACCAGGGCGTAATGGCAACTAGATAGCTACACACGCCTCAAGGCACCAACATTAAAATAAACATATTAAACGCGGACTGATGTTTCTTTTCTCTTTTAGTTGATTGTAAAATAAAGGATGCAAACATTCCATGCAAACAGTTCCCAGCGAGCTATTGCAGCAAATTCAGTAATGTTCCAACGGAGTGTCCTTGGTTATGTAACATATGTCCTTGTAAGTATAAATAATTTATACCTTTTTTTTTTGGGGGGGGGGGTCTCTTCAAATGTACTAAGATTGTGTTGTTTTCTTGGGTGCATATGTGGCAGTTTATATCGATTACCGATAAAATATTCAGGTGGCAAATTATTGCTAGTTCGTGTTTACCCCGTGGGTATCGCTAGTGATGATGATATGAGACGAAACTTCATTTACGCACTCTTATAATTACTTAGAAAAAAAGAAAGATAAATAACAATACAATTTAAAACCCACCTTTTCCCTCTATGGATAAAAAACGACGACTTATGTTACCGTCTAAACTTTAAAATTTTGAGATTTGATTAAACATTTCATTAAACAAATAGTGTTTGAAATTACGAGAAACAAATCAACTATCTACCCCTCATATGATACTCAATATAATTGTATCAGTCATACCCCCACCGTCGGTCATACCCCCACCGTCGGTCATACCCCCACCGTCGGTCATACCCTTTACAGTCAGTCATACCCCCACAGTCAGTCATACCCCCACCGTCAGTCATACCCTTTACAGTCAGTCATACCCCCACAGTCAGTCATACCTCCACAGTCGGGCATACCCTTCACAGTCAGTCATACCCCCACAGTCAGTCATACCCCCACCGTCGGTCATACCCTTCACAGTCAGTCATACCCCGACAGTCAGTCATACCCCCACCGTCGGTCATACCCTTCACAGTCAGTCATACCCCCACAGTCAGTCATACCCCCACCGTCGGTCATACCCTTCACAGTCAGTCATACCCCCACAGTCAGTCATACCCCCACCGTCAGTCATACCTCCACAGTCGGGCATACCCTTCACAGTCAGTCATACCCCCACAGTCAGTCATACCCCCACCGTCGGTCATACCCTTCACAGTCAGTCATACCCCCACAGTCAGTCATACCCCCACCGTCGGTCATACCCTTCACAGTCAGTCATACCCCCACAGTCAGTCATACCCCCACCGTCGGTCATACCCTTCACAGTCAGTCATACCCCCACAGTCAGTCATACCCCCACCGTCGGTCATACCCTTCACAGTCAGTCATACCCCCACAGTCAGTCATACCCCCACTGTCGGGCAAACCTTTCACAGTCAGTCATGCCCCCACAGTCAGTCATACCTCCACAGTCAGTCATACCCCCACCGTCGGTCATACCTTTCACAGTCAGTAATACTCCCACAGTCAGTCATACCCCCACCGTCAGTCATACCCTTCACAGTCAGTCATACCCCGACAGTCAGTCATACCCCCACCGTCAGTCATACCCTTCAGAGTCAGTCATACCCCCACAGTCAGGCATACCCCCACCGTCGGTCTTACCCTTCACAGTCAGTCATACCCCCACAGTCAGTCATACCTCCGCAGTCAGTCATACCCCCACCGTCGGTCATAACCTTCACAGTTAGTCATACCCTCACAGTCAGTCATACCCCCACCGTCGGTCATACCCTTCACAGTCAGTCATACCCCCAAAGTCAGTCATACCCCCACCGTCGGTCATACCTATCACAGTCAGTCATACCCCCACAGTCAGTCATACCCCCACCGTCGGTCATACCCTTCACAGTCAGTCATACCCCCATTGTCAGTTATACCTATTACGTCTGTTAAATTTTATCTATACTTAACTTAAAAAGTATATTCGAAAAAAACCCTGACCCGTTCGGTTAGCATTGAACTCGTATTATAATGTTTTAGTGACATCCACTGACTAGAATATATATTTGGAGATTTTATTAAAACTGTTGGCGGAAGTGAAGTATAGTTAACAATATAACTGCTACCAAACAATAGAAAAATTAATATTCTAACGACTTGTTAGTTTTAAACTTTTGAAAATTCTTTGTAAGTTTTGATATTTAAAAATGTTTTCGTTACATTCAATTAACCAATTTCGTCAATCAAAATGGCGATCAAATTTTTATTTCAGATTGTCGCTTATTTTAGACTTAAAAAGTTTTTTTTTTAAACTTACTCTCATCCAGCTGGAAACCACCCGCGGAATTAAGGATAGTAGTACCGTAAGCCTATTTTTTCTTCACTATTTTACGCCTGAAATAAGCGACCCAACCCCCCCCCCCCCCCCCCGAAAAAAAAAATCAATCGCTATTTTGATTGACGATATCGTTATACTGAAAGTAACAAAAAAAAATCAATCGCTATTTTTATTAAAGAAATCGTTATACTGAAGTAACAAAGAAATCAATCGCTATTTTGATTGACGAAATCGTTATACTGAAGTAACAAAGAAATCAATCGCTATTTTGATTGACGATATCGTTATACTGACAGTAACAAAAAAAATCAATCGCTATTTTGATTGACGAAATCCTTATACTGAAAGTAACAAAAAAAATCAATCGCTATTTTGATTGACGATATCGTTATACTGAAAGTAACAAAAAAAATCAATCGCTATTTTGATTGACGATATCGTTATACTGAAAGTAACAAAAAAATCAATCGCTATTTTGATTGACGAAATCGTTATAGTAAAGTAACAAAGAAATCAATCGCTATTTTGATTAACGAAATCGTTATATTGAAAGTAACAAAAAAAATCAATTGCTATTTTGATTGACGATATCGTTATACTGAAAGTAACAAAAAAAAATCAATCGCTATTTTGATTGACGATATCGTTATACTGAAAGTAACAAAAAAAATCAATCGCTATTTTGATTGACGAAATCGTTATAGTGAAGTAACAAAGAAATCAATCGCTATTTTGATTGACGAAATCGTTATATTGAAAGTAACAAAAAAAATCAATTGCTATTTTGATTGACGATATCGTTATACTGAAAGTAACAAAAAAAATCAATCGCTATTTTGATTGACGAAATCGTTATACTGAAGTAAAAAAGAAATCAATCGCTATTTTGATTGACGAAATCGTTATACTGAAAGTAACAAAAAAAAATCAGCCGCTATTTTGATTGACGAAATCGTTATACTGAAAGTAGCAAAAAAAATCAATCGCTATTTTGATTGACGAAATCGTTATACTGAAGTAACAAAGAAATCAATCGCTATTTTGATTGACGAAATCGTTATACTGAAAGTAATAAAAAAAATTCAATCGCTATTTTGATTGACGAAATCGTTATACTGAAAGTAACAAAAAAAATCAATCGCTATTTTGATTGACGAAATCGTTATACTGAAGTAACAAAGAAATCAATCCTTATTTTGATTGACGAAATCGTTATACTGAAAGTAATAAAAAAACATTCAATCGCTATTTAGATTGACGAAATCGTTATACTGAAAGTAACAAAAAAAAATCAATCGCTATTTTGATTGACGTAATCGTTATACTGAAGTAACAAAGAAATCAATCGCTATTTTGATTGACGAAATCGTTATACTGAAAGTAACAAAAAAATCAATCGCTATTTTGATTGACGAAATCGTTATACTGAAAGTAACCAAAAAAATCAATCGCTATGTTGATTGAGGAAATCGTTATACTGAAGTAACAAAAAAATCAATCGCTATTTTGATTGACGAAATCGTTATACTGAAAGTAACCAAAAAAATTTAAATAACAAAACTTACAAATTGTTTCCAAAAGTTTAAAACTATGCAGGTCGAGAGAATATTGAATTTCTATCATTTAGTGTCATTTATTTGTTGTATATTTATATGTCATTTATTTGTTGTATATTTATATGTCATTTATTTGTTGTATATTTATATGTCATTTATTTGTTGTATACTTATATGTCATTTATTTGTTGTATATTTTTATGTTATTTATTTGTTGTATATTTATATGTCATTTATTTGTTGTATATTTTATGTCATTTGTTTGTTGTATATTTATATGTCATTTATTTGTTGTATATTTATGTCATTTATTTGTTGTATATTCTTCTATCCGTCATTTTTCGTTGTTAACTATGCAACACTTTCGAGAAAATGTTATTTGATTAGTGAAGATTAAGCTATAGACAACAATATTATAAAAACATTATCAAACAATTATTTGTTCGCACTTACAACGAACGTTCTGTTCGTCATAAAACAGTTTTCTTACTCACGAGTCACCATTTATCAAGGAGGATCAGGTTTAATGAAATGGGTAGATTGTCAGTTGAATGATGAATAATATCATGAGACGATTTAAATGGCGAATGAAATGAACAAACGTAATTACATACTAAGTGAGTTTATGACAAGCATTTGTTGACCTTGGATTTCAAGACGATCTTATCGTAGTCAACAGGAAAGCAACCCTGTGGTAACGCGTTCCATATATGTGAAGTTTATGGGAAAACACTCTGTTCATAGAAATTCCGTTTGATGTTAAGGTCACGTAGGAAGAAAGGAAACTGCAGGTATGGTAACTAAGCGGGGTGTTGCTGTGAATGTCTTATGGAGATGGGCCAGAGATTGAAGCTTAGCCGAGCACTTTCCCTAGAAATAATGATAGAGTAGAGAAAGACTAGCAACGTCTCTTCTGTTATAAAAGGGCCGTATAGAAGAGAACAGATTATTCCTCAGTAAATTGCCATTTCGATTTTGTACTCGGTCAAAACAAGAACAAGTGCTTTGAACGAAATCTCCTCGGATGTGTCAACAGTACTCCATCTTAGGTTATATCTGACTCCAATATAAGCAGATAATTGCATCAGGGGTCGAGTACTTTCTGGAGCGGTAGAATGGTCCAATCATTTTTCCAGCGACCTTTTAGTGGAACAAATTTGAAGCCAGGAATATCAAAAGCTCTCTTATTATTAACATTTGTTGATAATGCTTTTTTATACTAGTGTAGTTTACTGTTTAATCTTTAGTAATAACTGGAGTATTTTTAATATGGTGCTCACAAGAGGGACCATGTGAATGTTTCAGTCAACTCCATGAATGGAAATCCTTCATTATTTGATGACTGATTCGTTATTATAACATACATAATAGACAATAATAATCCCATTTCTGATCAATGTGATGAAGAAATCTTTACTCTAATGTATATATTGTGTCTGTATATTTGTAACCATAACACGGATTATTATTTTAAAGGAGCATGATGTTCAATAACACCGGTCATTATATTTAATCTCACCGGTGCAGCGATATAATGTTTATGGGCCAATTCAGAAGTTGTAACTATTCCAATATTTGATCTAAAAACATTTTAAAATTCAACCAGAAAAGGCACAATACTTTTATTCTAAGAATGTACCTTGTCCAACTATTGGGTTGACCACAAAGTTCGTGCGTTTTTTTTTAGGGGGAAGAACCCAAACATCAAGTTTATAAACATTACCGAGTTTGTGCAATTCATTTTCCACGCTCAATTTGGAAATCTTGAGAATGTCTGCGATTTGTCTGGTTGTCAAACGTCAACTTTGTTTAACTACAGCTTTCACTTGGTCACTGTCGAATTAGGAGCATCTCTCATAAAAAAATTTTTCAGAATCGAGCAAACGATTTCTGGCACACCCGTTCTGTAACAGCATTCTCCTCATAAAAATGGCATATTTTATGCAGGTTTCTGTAGCCTTTCTTCTTATTCTGTAGTAAAAAAAAGCATCAGATGTCGTCAGTTCTCTGCTTAATTCAAGGCCTGAAATACAAGCAAAAATGTAAGAACTCCTCTGCTTAGAGGCTTATTACACACTGGCGTCACGATACTCGCTACACCAAATACAGGATTTGAAGAATAGGAATATAAAACCATCTTTAGTATGCCGGAAAGATTACATTTTAAGAAATTAACGAACATTTTAGCCAACCCAATAGTTTTTTTTTTACTGTTATTAACTGATTTCCTGATTATTGTATAAGGAATTGATTGCGTGGACAGTATTGGGAGCTTTCAACGAAGATGTTTCCAATTTGTTTTATTGAGTGTTTTTATTATTTATTGATATTCAAATAGAATTTACTAGTTTACAGTCGTTAATTATTAATTCTGAAATGTGTTTCTGTATCACGTTTACTTATTTCCTTTGTCATCGCAAAACTTTCAAGAATCCATATTTGATTTAGCGGATATGGCCAGATTTAATTAAACTAGTAAAATAATTAAAGACCAATAACTTATAAATAACCTTATAACATAGATTTCTGAATTTTTTAAGATGGCAAGGGAGATAAGAATGGAATCATAATATTTAACCAAGGAAGATAACGCCGATCTTTCACTGTTGTTTTTTTTAATTTTTTATAAATTAATGGGGTTTGTATGTAATTATTTTTATTGGTGATTGTAGCGTTCGTTGTTATTTTGCTTACTATTATTTCGATTGTCTCACTTTCCTAAGTGATTAAGATGCAGAAAATTGCATTATTAGTCGCGCTTAATTTCATAGGACGTATTTTTTCCGTTAATATATATTTTTATTTATTTTATACGTACAAAAAGTAATCCATGGACACGTGTTTCTGGCTCACAGCCGTCATCAGCATGGCTAACTTAGACAGAGATCGAACCTTCGATATTGATGTCTATAGTCCAGCGTTCTACCACTGGACCAAGACGCTCCGTCTAGAAATATGTACGATTTTTATCACCTAAATATTTTAATGTATTTTTATGTAATTATTTTTATTGGTGATTGTAGCGTTCGTTATTTTTTTGCTTACTATTATTTCGATTGTCTCACTTTCCTAAGTGATTAAGATGCAAAAAATTGCATTATTAGTCGCCCTTTGTGATGAGTAGTTATCTCACTTATTTAGTACCATCTTCTCGAAAATTTCAAAAATTAATATTCTATTTTTTTCAAATATGGCTATTTTAGTCAACGTTTTCACGCACCAGTAAGTTTTCTATAAATAACTTATTTGAATTATTTATTTATTAAAATAATATTTTATGTAAAAATAAGTTGTTTGGGAGTAATATCGAAACCCATTCTCATTTTTATTAAACCTTTTCTCTTTCTTCTTTTCACAAATAAAAACAAACAGATATAAACCAAAAGGATCCAGGTAAGAAACGATTTTTGTGCATCTATTTCATTGGATTATTTCTTCAAAGGGAAATCTTTGAAAAAATATTCAACGCTTATGCAGAAAGTGATGAAAATGTACGGGAGACGACTCCATTTTATTTTTCACAAAAACCTGACAAAAAAGGGACAGGTATTCCATCGGATAATTATATCTATAACAGAACAATATTCTATTTTTTGTTGTTGTTCTCATTGTTGAATTTTTTTGGTTGATAATTGTTAATTAACAATTATTTTATTAACATAATATTGTTTCATTATAAAGTTCTTGTGCATTATTTTTTATGGAAATCGCTCCCGACAAGGCATGAAGCCACTTGATGTAAGGAGCTAAAAAGAAATTACCACTTCAAGCTCAAAACCTAGCCAATAATAAGTTTTAGATAAATTCCTACCCAGAAAACAGCAATTCTTCCCCCTTTGTCAGAAACATCGCTTGTGAAATATGCGGACTAAAAGACAAAATAAAGGAAGCGAGAGTTACGAGTCTGCAGAAAGTAAACCCACGGTTCACTTTCTACTCCGTTTAACATTCCTTATTTTTTTAAGTTTTAAAAATTGATAAATTTTAATAAACAAACTTTTTAAAATGTTTTAAAAAGTCTTATATTTGTTATCAATTCTTTATTTCTTTTCTACGTAAAATATAAAGACATTTGTTTTTACAGTAGCCCCTTACGTCTTTTTTGGATGAATATAAGTAAAAGGAAATTATAGAGATAAATGTTCTCTTTGAAATCCATAAATTTATGATTTATTTGAATTATTTGAATTATTTTTTAATTATTTTTCCGTGTTTTCAAACTTCATATAAATATGTTTATGCAATATACGCCATACATTCCTATGAAATATGTATTCATATTTTCTTTTACTGCAGAACCACCAACCAACCCTACCACAAGCAAACCTGCAACAACCAAACCTCCATCAGGTATGGTTTTTTTTATTATGCTACAAACAAACAATGTAGACATGTAACATCAATCTACAACTTGGACATCATTCACTCAATTTTTTATATTTTTTCTTTGGCCTTCACTTCAGCAATTTTCTTAGCCATCAAGACTAGGAAATCATTTTGTCCCTCTTTCTGGAATTGAAATTGTTTCTACCCAGCTTTAACAATCAACATCTGAAATAATTGCTGATATATGCGCATAACAAAATTGCATAAAACAAATCTACCAAGCAAACTTCATTAATTATGACTAATCTTTATATCCAGCATTCAATCCAGGATCAAAGTGTAATATCTGTTTTGTTCCTGTAATTCATGTTTACTGATAGCTGGGCAGGGTTGCTTGCCCCGATCAAGTTTTATTTACAACACTTCTCAAAGTGTAGTATCTGTTCTGTTCTTGATTGAGAGAGGAGAAACCATTCTAGACAAAGTTAATTTAAATTTTATATTTGTCCCAATCCAGGATGGCCGTTTAGAAAACGACATTGGTTTTAACTTTTTCCTCGGTGGAGAAGGCGTACGTAAATCAGGATTTTAAACAACAGAAGTTCTTTATTGTTGAAGTTAATTTTGGCTGGCAACATCTGATTACTCTGACTGGCTCGTGGTAAAGTCAATCGGTTCTTTATTAGTGTTATCGGCTGATTGTTTATTCTAATTTTATATTTTTATTATATTTTTAATATCAGATTTTTCATTCAACTTTCGTAATATTTTTCATTTAACTTTCGTAATAGTTTTCATTCAACTTTCGTTATATTTTTCATTTAACATTCGTCATATATTTTTCATTTAACTTTCGTAATATTTTTCATTCAACTTTCGTAATATTTTTCATTTAACTTTCGTTATATTTTTCATTTAACATTCGTCATATATTTTTCATTTAACTTTCGTAATATTTTTCATTCAACTTACGTAATATTGTTCATTCAACTTTCGTAATATTTTTCATTTAACTTTCGTAATAGTTTTCATTTAACTTTCGTAATATTTTTCATTTAACTTTTGTAATATTTTTCATTTAACTTTCGTAATATTTTTCATTTAACTTTCGTAATATTTTTCATTTAACTTTCGTAATAGTTTTCATTTAACTTTCATAATATTTTTCATTCAACTTTCGTAATATTTTTCATTTAACTTTCGTAATATTTTTCATTCAACTTTCGTAATATTTTTCATTTAACTTTCGTTATATTTTTCATTTAACATTCGTCATATATTTTTCATTTAACATTCGTCATATATTTTTCATTTAACTTTCGTAATATTTTTCATTCAACTTACGTAATATTGTTAATTCAACTTTCGTAATATTTTTCATTTAACTTTCGTAATAGTTTTCATTTAACTTTCGTAATATTTTTCATTCAACTTTTGTAATATTTTTCATTTAACTTTCGTAATATTTTTCATTTAACTTTCGTAATATTTTTTATTTAACTTTCGTAATAGTTTTCATTTAACTTTCATAATATTTTTCATTCAACTTTTGTAATATTTTTCATTTAACTTTCGTAATAGTTGTCATTAAACTTTCGTAATATTTTTCATTTAACTTTCGTAATATTTTTGATTTAACTTTCGTAATATTTTTCATTTAACTTTCGTAATATTTTTCATTTAACTTTCGTAATATTTTTCATTCAACTTTCGTAATATTTTTCATTCAACTCTCGTAATAGTTTTCATTCAACTTTCGTAATATTTTTCATTTCACTTTCGTAATATTTTTCATTCAACTTTCGTAATATTTTTCATTTAACTTTCGTAATATTTTTCATTTAACTTTCGTAATATTTTTCATTTAACTTTCGTAATATTTTTCATTCAACTTTCGTAATATTTTTCATTTAACTTTTGTAATATTTTTCATTTAACTTTTGTAATATTTTTCATTTAAATTTCATAATATTTTTCATTCAACTTTCGTAATATTGTTCATTTTACTTTCGTAATAGTTGTCATTAAACTTTCGTAATATTTTTCATTTAACTTTCGTAATATTTTTCATTTAACTTTCGTAATATTTTTTATTCAACTTTCGTAATATTTTTCATTTAACTTTCGTAATATTTTTCATTCAACTTTCGTTATATTTTTCATTTAACTTTCGTAATATTTTTCATTCAACTTTCGTAATATTTTTCATTTAACTTTCGTAATATTTTTAATTTAACTTTCGTAATATTTTTCATTCAACTTTCGTAATATTTTTCATTTAACGTTCGTAATATTTTTCATTTAACTTTCGTAATAGTTGTCATTAAACTTTCGTAATATTTTTCATTTAACTTTCGTAATATTTTTCATTTAACTTTCGTAATATTTTTCATTCAACTTTCGTAATATTTTTCATTCAACTTTCGTAATATTTTTCATTCAACTTTCGTTATATTTTTCATTTCACTTTCGTAATATTTTTCATTCAACTTTCGTAATATTTTTCATTTAACTTTCGTAATATTTTTAATTTAACTTTCGTAATATTTTTCATTCAACTTTCGTAATATTTTTCATTTAACTTTCGTAATATTTTTCATTCAACTTTCGTTATATTTTTCATTTAACTTTCGTAATATTTTTCATTCAACTTTCGTAATATTTTTCATTTAACTTTCGTAATATTTTTAATTTAACTTTCGTAATATTTTTCATTCAACTTTCGTAATATTTTTCATTTAACGTTCGTAATATTTTTCATTTAACTTTCGTAATAGTTGTCATTAAACTTTCGTAATATTTTTCATTTAACTTTCGTAATATTTTTCATTTAACTTTCGTAATATTTTTCATTCAACTTTCGTAATATTTTTCATTTAACTTTCGTAATATTTTTCATTCAACTTTCGTTATATTTTTCATTTCACTTTCGTAATATTTTTCATTCAACTTTCGTAATATTTTTCATTTAACTTTCGTAATATTTTTAATTCAACTTTCGTAATATTTTTCATTTAACTTTCGTAATATTTTTCATTTAACTTTCGTAATATTTTTCATTTAACTTTCGTCATATTTTTCATTCAACTTTCGTAATTTTTTTCTATTTAACTTTCGTAATATTTTTCATTTAACTTTCGTAATATTTTTAATTTAACTTTCGTAATATTTTTAATTTAACTTTCGTAATATTTTTCAGTTAACTTTCTGACTGAGTCTGTTGTTATTAGGATCGGGCTCAATGTAATAGTTTTATATGTTTGTAATCATACTTTTCATTACAACTGCCATAGATTCTATGGAGATCAGCAATAAAAATGCTTTATTTTACAATATTACAACTGAAGGAATTAATTGTCTGTAGTAAAGCGGATTTCGGCAATCATCCATTTTGAATTTCCATCTCCGTAACATGACCATATAATCTGTAAAAGGCAGGTAACTCCTGCCTCAATATCTCTCAGCAAAGGCAGATAAAGTCTGTTTCATAAGATCTAGAAAAATGTATCTTGGCAAGGGAGATGATTTTCATGCAAAATAACATTAAACGATCGATGAGACCAGACTAATTATTATGAGTAGTTTATGAATATCATGAATTGCACATAGTTTCAAGAGAAATACATTTTATTGTTACATCAAAAGGTTTACCTATATTTTCAATGTTTGATTTATTTGTTCAACGAATATAATATTTATCAACGTCATTTTTGGACAAAACGTAAGTGTATATATATATATATATATATATATATATATATATATATATATATATGTATATATATATGTATATAATTGTGCAATATATGTTTAGCATATACTTTCAATACTTTATGGTTACCAACCTATTCCAATTTAAGCTCGCTGAATGTAAACCAGAAACAACAGAGCATATATAAGCAAGCAAAAGTTCATTTATATTCCAAAAGCCATGATTATTTAAATTTTCCTCACAAAACATTTTCAAAACAGATACATTTCAGTGCAAATTAATTTACGAATCGTTTCGCTTAAAGTAAACCAAACAATATATCAATATTGGAGTTTTTCACCTCAAGCTCGTCAGATAGTACATAAAAAGTTCCTAATTTGAAAAAATATACAACGTAGTGTGACAAAGGTTCAAATGGAAAAAATCTTGAGTTTTGGAATATTAATGAACTTTATATATATATATATATATATATATATATATATATATATATATATATATATATATATATGCAAATCGTTTTTTTTTTCGGGTTTATTGCGGGGGTTTCTTCTATCGAGTCTTTTTGCTCTCTAGTAGACTGGGGGATGGCTCAGTCGAGTTTCGACCGTAGATGACAACTTAACGTATCGGGTCAAAGTTTTGGAATTAGGTTTTCGTTGGGGGGAAGGAGCTCGCTGGATTTTATCACAACTTCTCATGTAAGTTCTTTTCATGCATTCTTTTCATGTATTATTTTCATGCGTTCTTTTCATGTATTTTGACATGCCGTAAATTTTGTCGGGAGCTCATTTTTTATATATTTTTATATTTTTTTACATTCTTTTTTCTTGTTGATAATAAATGAACAATTTTCTGATGAGCAACAGAGTTGGAAAAATACTACATATTCCCCTTAATGTCTGCTCCGAAACGCGCGTAGGAAATGATAATAGCATTAAATTTGGTAAAAAATAAACATAAAAAATAAAAACTACAGTCTTAAGCATATTCAAAAAAATCTCACTTTTTTTGGGGACGAAGAAGAATTACACGTATTTCCTGATATTGAAAGTACAGAGGTACATTTTGGTTGTAGTGTTTGACGAGAGATGAAGGAATTGGAAGATAAGATGAAAGGGGTAGATAGGGATTGATTTTTTTTGTGATTATTGAAATTTACTTATATATATATATATATATATATATATATATATATATATATTATATTTTTGAATTTTTTAGATGAGGATTGACAATTTACAGAATTTTGGTTATTCAGACTACATTTCTCATCTTGAGTGTTATTATGACAACGTTTCGGCCCTGCAACCTTTGGCTTTCTTCAGGTGTATCTCTTCGAACTCGGGAATATTTCTGTCGAACTGGGAATCTGGACAGAATTTCATCCACGGGGGGTACATGCTCTTGTTCCGTACGTCATGACTGGGAGAAGTCTTCAGTAATTCGCAATTCTTTTTATCGCCCGCACCAAGGATTGAACCTTCAACCTTCAGATGACTATCACTTGGAACTGAATTTAACTTATTACTATATCCACTGCGCCACAGGTCCTTGCTACCCCCGTGGATTAAATAAAGGGTTCCGTTCGAAATTCCGTCCAGATTCCTGAGTTCGAGAGAAATATTCCTGAGTTCGAAGAGATACACCTAGAGATGGCCGGAGGTTACAGCGGCCGAAAGGCTGTGATGATAACACTCACGATGAGAAATGTAGTCTGAATTATCAAATTATGCATATATATATATATGTTTTTCTCCTGCACTTTAACCTGTTTTCCGTTTGTCATGTTTCACACACACACACACACACACACACACACACACACACATATATATATATATATATATATATATATATATATATATATATATATATATATATATATATATGATAAAGACAGGAATAAAATGTTCCGACATAATTGAAAATGGAAATGGAAAATCAAAAAATATTTATATTTATCCATCAACGTTTCGTCTTTATTGTAAGACTTCCCCATGATGTAGAAGAAAACGTCACACAAGTACAAAAATGTTTTGCCAGCAGGTCTGATATTTGTAAGCAGCAGGTTATATGGGATGTTGTTAGTCATACTTTTCCTATATTTTTATGGTCGGGTGTTTTATTAAAGTGCCCCCACTGAAATTTAAAATGTATGAAATTTGAACTATAGGTATAAGAGCCCAGTATAGGACTGTCGAAATTTCAAAACCATCTGCGTATTTTAAGTGGCTATGAGATTGTATAAATGGCGCAGCCTCTTTGAAAATCATGTATATCTGATGTGAAGAATAGATATTAGACACAAAGTAAGCAACATTCTCAACTGTATTATTTTTCGAAGAATTCTGAGGCAAACATTATAATAACCCTATAAATATCCAAATATTTCTGATTTGCATAGAACTACTACATATGATATATTATTTAGATTATTCGGACTACTGTTCTTATCTTGAGCATTACTCTCACAAAGTTTCGGCCGATTTAACCCCCGACCTTCTTCAGGTGTATCTTGTCGAACTCGGGAATATTTCTGTCGAACGCAAGGACCTGTGGCGTAACGGATAAAGTACTACTTAAAATTCAGTTCTAAGTGACACTCTTCTGGAGGTTAAAGGTTAAATGCTCAGTGCGGACGATACTAAGAATACAATTGCGAATTACTTAAGACTTCTATCCTCATAGCTGAGAGAACGACAGCATGCTATCTCCATCGATAAAATAAATGGTTCCGTTAAAACTGAC
>OY744518.1:179001886-179011886 GCA_963556195.1 Sepiola atlantica
ATATTTTTTTTAATTCAATGTGTAATTATTGAAGATAACCGGCATTCTCATGAAAAAAGTATTTCTCATCCTCCGACTGGAATGAAAAGAGCACTGCCTGTCACTTCACAGATGTCACAATTTCAGACCCAGTGTAGCAGAAAGTGATCAACTATCACTGCACAGGGTGGCCCAACCATGTCTGAACAAGAACCTTAATCGATCTTTTCATCGGAAATTCCCGGTGTCCGTAGTAAATGGATGTATCTTTTAGGGGGAACACATGATCGTTCCAATAATCATACAGAGTACGATGCTAAAACAATTCCATTTTTGGATACCAAGACATCAGCCAAATAATGGTTTAGGCACGTGACTATGTTTACTGGTCAAACACGGATAAATAGCTAGAAGACCTTGGCCATAGTTGCACAAAATGTTAGGCAGCTTCAAAATCCCCAAGAAAATCACTTTGTCCTTGTGGGACTTATTGAAGGACAACGTTTTCTTTGTTCTTGATGTCTAAAGAAAATGACCGTCTTAGCATGCTTTTGAATTATCCACGGTCCCACCGTGATGGTTTTCTTAATAAGGAGATTATGAAATAGTTAAATTAAAAACATATTCAAATTTTATGGGGATAAAACCGTTATTTTCCCCAAAACAAAACATTTTATTTATGTAATAAACATTAGTAACTAATAGGAAAATCAAAAGGCTTCAAAATCATTTCACAGACGACATTTCGCCTGAAAATTGTTAATTGAACCAAATAGATTCATTTTACAGGGTTTTAAAATAATAATTCAATGGGTAATTACATCAGTTCTGTACTTTTGAGGAAACACATTAGTCAAATCTCTGTCTATTAGCCAACGAAAACGCTTGAATCAAAAAGAATTACCGGTGCATACGAAACATGCATCTTGTTAAGTAAGATACAATTGTTTATGTGCGGCAGTAGGAGTAGTTGCTAGTGTTAGAGTGAGTTGTCACTTTCTTCCTCTATAATTATACAGATCAGAAATAAAATATCACTAGGATTATATATAAAAGATATAAAAGATTAAAATCGATTAGAAATATAGTTAGCGTTGTTTAAGAACACGGACTTATATTTAGTATAAATAACAGACGAAACAACTTATTGTTAACGCCAAATAAACTGCAAATTGTGTGGATCTACTGTGTATATATATATATATATATATGTGTGTGTGTATGTGTGTGTGTGTGTGTATGTAAAACCCGTTAATATTAGTATTTGTTTTGAATTAATTTGTCCATGTTTTAAAACTTCATATGAACATGTTTATACAATATTAACCTTTGCATTCTGTGAATATAAATCTATGTTTTCTTTTATTTTGAAAAAGAAACAACTATTAAACCAACAACCAACCCCACCACAACCAAACTACCGTCAGGTATGATTTTTTTGTCATGTTACAAACACATACTGCGGACAATTAACATCAAACTCGCAGCGTGGAGATAATTCACTAAAACTTCTCCTTTGGCTTCGCTTCGGAATTTTTTTAAACCATCAAGACTAGCAAAACATTTTGACTCTCTTTTTAGAAACGAGGTTGCTTCTGTACAGATTTAATGATCAAACTTTAAATTAACTGCTAATGCTCAATGAAATATACGCATAACAAAACTAATGCAAATCTGAAATATTTGAATATTCAAAACGGGTGGGTGTGACAAAATAATGCACTCTAAAACCATAAAATAATGTAAATCCTTAAATTTTGGGAATATTTATGAATGGATTTCAATTAGTTTTTGTAAAATTAAAAAATTCATTATGATTATTTAATTGGCTCAGGAGTGAATCACATACAGAGAAATATATAAACAAACATATACACATAACTAACTATATATATATATATGTCTGTAGATGACATATATATATATATATATATATATATATATATAGTCATCTACATACAGACTGTTTCGCTATATCACAGCTCTTCAGTGTGGATAGACAAGCCGGGATAAAAACTCGACTGTCTAGACGACAGTCGGCGTCTCTAACCACTTAGCTATTATCTATTATCTGGCAGTTTCTGAGAGTAGGTGAAATCTCAATGATAATTATAGTCAATTGCCTGAGAGCTCCATTTGTTTACACAACGAGCAATGGCAGAGACTTCAACCCAATATATATATATATATATATATATATATATATATATACATATATATATATATATATATACATATATATATATGTATATATATATGTATATATATATATATATATATATGGTAAAATGAAAAAGGAAAACCAAAAACTGGATGTTTTTTTATGTGTACATCAACGTTTCGTCTTTATTTATAAGACTTCATCAGGATGATGATATAGGGAAAAGATATCATTCATTTTATTTTATTTTTCTTCCCAACATGTCTACCCTACATGTATCCGTGCTTGCATGATATCTTTTCCCTATATCATCATCCTGATGAAGTCTTATAAATAAAGACGAAACGTTGATGTACACATAAAAAAACATCCAGTTTTTGGTTTTCCTTTTTCATTTTACCATCACGTCGGATTACCTTCATCCTTCTCTTCCCATATATATATATATATATATATATATATATATATATATATATATATATATATATATGATAATATAAAACAATGTTGGTTTGTATGAGAATCTGTTTCCAATTGAAAATTAATAGCTCAATACTTAGCAATATTAAATAGAGCTTTTGAATGTATATATTTTTATTATATCATTTTATAATAATTTTGGAATTATTATAACCCCCCCCCCCCTCCATCAAAAAAAAAGCTAGCGGATTTACATGTTTCCAAATGATCTGTGGAGAAAACAATTGTTAGACAATGGGTTGATTTCAAATACAAGCCACTTTCATCGGAATTCTTAAATTTAGATACAACGAACGATCCATAAAAATATGATGGAAAAAGAAAGAGTTCAGGCATTAAAATTAAAGCAATCATATCTCCAAAAATCTAGTTACAAAAGTAGAGAATATTGAAATAATCAAAAGTCCAAAACCTGGTGTTAGTAGTCCGAAGAGAAGAGAAATCAAGGGAGGCGCGAGAGCGCTCTATCCCTTAATAGACTATACGAATGGCCTATGCTGGAAATCTCATTTCTTTGATCAATCGTAACTCAAAAACCAATAAACCAAATTAGTTAAAACCTTGCACAAAATTTTTATTTGATAGGTTCTATAAGTGTGTAGAATTTCAGCATTATTAGTCAAAGCAACCCAGACATCCAGAAAGTTCAATCATGAAATCATGTTATCTGTGTGTACGTACGTACGTACGTACGTACGTACGTATGTGCCACCCTGTATCTCATCAACTATTTGATGGATTCAGCTGATTTTTGGCAGAGATAGAGGTTCTAGGGTCTAGTTGATGGCATTTTAATTTAAGTTTACCTTATACCTTAGTTTTCCAGAAAATTCCAAAAATACCTTATGAGAAGGCATTGTATTGGGCATAGCCTTTACAAAAGTAGTGACATTCCATGATAAATGCCAGTATACTGAAATCATATGCCCTTAATAGGGTTAAGATGAAAATTCATATACACTAAATGTACAAAAGCAAGGAAATTCCAACATTTTTACACGTTTATTGCCATTAAGGGTATGACTACATATCAACCAAACCATTTCATTATCACATCACTACAGTATAAATCTCTATGCATGAGTGGATGAAGTGTGTGAGGTGCGCTGAAGAAAAATTCCTAGCAGTAAAATACATACCCTGTTGTGATCGCATACCCTTAATGACAATAAAAGTGTAAAAATTTGGGAATTTCCTTGCTTTTGTACAATTAGCGTATATGAATTTTCACCTTAACCCTATTAAGGGCATATGATTTCAGTATACTGGCATTTTTCATGGAATGTAATTTAAAAGACGTTAAATCTTCAATGTCTTCCGTTGAATTCAAGTTATTAGAGAATTTTAAACAAGGGGAAACCCCTCAACCAAATAAAAATCCAAGTACTTATATTAAAAAACAAACAATAATCTAAAATTATACAAATGCTATGGAAGACAACATCAGATAAACTATAAAAAACTCACGAAAAGCTTATATTATATATTCGGAATAAAACTACCACACAGCTACTCAAATGCTGTAAAAATATTTAACTATCTATTGATTCTAAATATTAATTAAATTATTATATTAAGTAATTACTGTGTCCAATGAGTTATATTATCTAATTATGTTAAATTGAAATAATGAATTTAATACAAAGTAGCTATTAATAGTAAAAGCCAATTACTTTAATAAAATAGTTTTAGCAAAAACAATAAGATATATTTCGTTAGAATTTTAATAGTTAAATAAGCATTTATAAGGTTGGTTGGAATATTGAACATTTCTGAAATAGACTTAAATTTTATAATTTAAAACCATCAGTTCACATCCCTCAAATTCAAGTTAATTGATGGTGATTTTTAGGAATTAAAATTATTTCAGATGGAAAAATGTATTTTGAGGGAATTACATTTTTGTTAATGAATTAAGCTCTTTTTGATTGGTTCAAATCAGATTCGTATAGGTATACGTTTTTATCCTTATTTTTAGTGTAAACTGCTTGTACAAACATTCTTTACCCACAGCTTATCTGGAAACATAAATAAAACCGTTGGCTTTGGGGGTAGTTATACTGCCTGAATTAATATTAAATTATATAATTAAGATATTGAAATAAATAGACATGCACACATATGTATGCGCGTGTGCGTGTGTGTATCCTGTCTTACTTAAACCCCGTAAATATACGATTTCTATTTTGAAGTGAGTTTCATTTGTTTCAATGTTCTTATAAACATATTGATACAATATAAGCCCTTCATTCTGTGAAATATCTATCCATATTTCTTCCTCTGAAGAAAAAGCAACTATTAAACCAACAAGTAAGCCCACGACAAACAAGCCAACAACTAAACAATCTTTCACAACCAAACCCAACATGTCAAACCCCAGAACAACAAAAGTTACCACAACTAAACCTACTACAACTAAACCCAGGACAACAAAACCTACTATTAACAAACTCACCACAACCAAACCGAAGACAACCAAACCCACTAGAACCAAACTAAGAGTTCCTCTATCAGGTATGGATATTTTGTCACGATAGCCAGAAACACTGCAGACATCTGCAGGTAATCTAACAGCTTGGATATCATTAACTCATTTTTTATATTTTCTTTTGATCTTCGCTTCAGCATTTAAACCATCAAGACAAGGAAAACATTTTGTCCCTTTCCTTCTGGTAATGAGGTTGTTTCCGCCCACCTTCTACGATCAACATCTAAAATAATCGTGGATTCTCAATGATATATACATGTAACAAAACTACATAGATAAAATCCTCTAAAGTTCGTTAATAATCTCTTTAAATTTTTTATCAGGTCTTCGGGTTATGATCAAAGTGTTATATCTGTGTTGTCCTCAGTCAGAGGATAACTACTCATAGACTCGGGAATTTTTATAGATAATTAATTCCGACGGTGAACACCGCACATTAAGCTCGACCTTGTGTCACATCCAGGACTGGTAGAGAGGCAGGTAAATAATAATTTCCTATCAAATATAAGCTCCCAACACCGTACCATATATTTTTATCTAGTTCATAAGCTTAATCAAGGGAGGCGTGAGAGCGCTCTATCCCTGAATAGACTTTACGAATGGCCTATGCTGGAAATCTCATTTCTTTGATCAATCATAACTCAAAAACCAATAAACCATATTAGTTAAAACTTTGCACAAAATTTTTATTAGATAGGTTCTATAAGTGTGTAGAATTTCAGCATCATTAGTCAAGGCAACCCAGAGATCCAGAAACTTCAATCATGAAATCATGTTATCTGTGTGTACGTACGTACGTATGTGCCACCCTGTATCTCATCAACTATTTGATGGATTCAGCTGATTTTTGGCAAAGATAGAGGTTCTAGGGTCTAGTTGATGGCATTTTAATTTCAGTTTACCATATACCTTAGTTTTCCAGAAAATTCCAAAAAACCTTAAAAATGACCATTGTATTGAGGCATAGCCTTAACAAAAGTAGTGACATTCCATGAAAAATGCCAGTATACTGAAATCATATGCCCTTAATAGGCTTAAGATAAAAATTCATATACACTAAATGTACAAAAGCAAGGACATTCCCAAATTATTACACTTTTATTGTCATTAAGGGTATGCGAGCACAACAGGGCTATGTATTTTACTGATAGGAATTTTTCTTCAGCGCACCTCACACACTTCATTCACTCATGCATAGAGATTTATGCTGTAGTGATGTGATAATGAAATGTTTGGTTGATATGTAGTCATACCCTTGATTAATGACAATAAAAGTGTAAAAATGTTGGAATTTCCTTGCTTTTGTACATTTAGTGTATATGAATTTTCATCTTACCCTATTAATGGCATATGATTTCAGTATACTGGCATTTATCATGGAATATTACATATATTTTTAGCTGAGTAATGTGACTTTATTCATAACCTTGATTTAGTGTCTAAAAAATAAAATCTTTAAATCGTGTTTAATAAACTGAAAAAAAAATTAACTGTAAGGTATTTTATCGCCACGTTTTATTTCAGATGACGACATAACAGACTGTTATAGTTTTGTTTAATTCGCAAAATACTGAAAACGAATGAAATATGTGTTATCTCATATACATTTAGTGAGCCAGATTTTTTAAGCTAGACCTAAACAGCATTGCATCTGCCACAGTGATATTTTCTGCTGCCTAGTTTAATTTGTTAAACGTCGGTGCATCTTCTTAAAAACAATACATTCTCATTTAATTTGAATTTCTTTCCAATTATAATTCATCTGCTCTGGAATATTTTTCTGAATTAGGCTATCTGTTCTTTCAGAAACTCATTATAGATGGCAGTCACTTTTGCTATCAGCAAATTTCGCTATAAATAGTAAATAGTACTACGGATGCATTCTTCCGTTTATTGCTATTAAATAACGAATGAAAATTACATATTAATTCCGAAAGAAAGTTACATAGAAACAATTAACTAATCTCTGAAGACTTTTACATGTCGATGTAGAATCAAGGCCTGGAATATATCGTTCTTAAACTGTGGCTATAGAAAACATACCTCACATAACACTATTTTTGTTTAATAACGGACCTAATACTACGGCAAGTACCTCCTTATTATTTATAAGTTAATGTATGCGTTAGGTTTAATACTACCGCATATTGATTGAAGTTTCAGCTTTCTGCACACCGGCGATTCGATTCTACATTTAATCATATATTTATTTTCTTGTCCCCTAACTTTTTCATTAATTACAGGTTTGCTTTTTTGTTTTTATGCTTCTTATATGGGGATGTGCTTAAAGAAATGTTTGGCGTTGCGCTGCTGAACAAATTTACATGAACGCGGGGTCTCATTGAATAAAATTATTCTCTGCTGATCATGCAGATACATAAACATTGCATGCGTTTAAGTAACTAATAAACTTTGTTTGCTTTCTTCACAACATTTTTTTTTTACCTTTCCGCTATTTATTTATTTAATTCATCTGTTTGCTTCGGACATTATTTACTTATTCTATGTCGACATGGTGGGGAAAGCTTTTGGCGATGAACAAATTTCAAACAACCTAGTCTCAGATGCATCATCATCATCATCATCATCATCATCATCATCATCATCATCATCATCATCATCAGTATCATCATCATCATCATCATCATCATCATCATCATCATCATCATCATCATCATCATCATCATGCAAACAAATAAAAACTTTACAGAAATTGCAAAAGATTTTAGCAATGTCTGATTCCTTATAAAATTACCCCCAGTCTGTAGTGGAATAGGGACGTAAATTGATGGTTATATTTAATGCTACTAAGACAAAGTTCTTTTCTTTTAACAATTATAAGAAACCTTTTCAACCACCAAACGCCATGGCTAATAGCGACCTACCCGAACGTCCATCATTCAAACTCCTCGGCCTAACATTCACAGGCAACATTAACTAGAACTAATGCATAAAAGACATTATCAAGGCTTCTGCTAAGAAGGTGGGCTCCCTCTACTATGCTAGAACACTTTTTACGCTTGCAAGTATCTTATATCCTTACAAAGCAACCATTCGCCTATGCATGGAGTGTTGTTGTCACATTTGGGCTGGAGCATCAATCACTAGTTTCTCCCTCTTACACAGGGTCCAAAAAAGAGCCTCTCATCTTATAGGTGTCACACTGTTACCAAGACCCAGCCACTGTCCCATCGCCGCAATGTTGCATCCCTGTGCTTGTATTACAAGTACTTCAATATGATGTGCTCCAAACTTGCGGCACTGATGCCCCATCGACGTAAATACCCCCCCCCCAAAAAAAAAAACGATATTCAGCCAAATCCAACTCCTTCACTGTAGAGGTCCCCACGTGCCGGAAGGTTTTATACTCCAATAGCTTCTTTCCTGAATAATTTATTCTTTTTTCTTTCTCGCTTTAGTATTATAGACCTCTCCGTCCTTGGTAATTATGGCTACCTCACCATTATTATTAAAATCAATATATATATATATATACATATATATATATATATATATATATATATATATATATATATATATATATATATATATATATATATATATATATATATACTAGCAAAACCTACCTGCCCTCCGAGCAGCAATTAATTGAGCTGAGAGGCCGTTAATAAGATAAAAATGACTCAGGAAATTCCAAAATTTTAACAACAAACATTGGTAACTGTGTAGATTAACACACTCAGGTAAATTACACCCCCCTAAAAATGAGATTCTTCTTTTTACGGTCATTCTAAATTATTAGGACAGTTAACATATTTTTAACACTAATCCTAAGTTCAACTGGCAAGGTCATAAAACCACACGCAATCGTCCCAAAACAATAACGTACAGAATTTATCTCAAATGGCAAAAAATGGTTAACTGCCATAAAACCCTAGAATGGCTCGAAAATCGAGGATCATTTTACGTTAAATTTATTTGCGAAACCTATCCCTCAGTCTAAATTCTATATTTGTGTTGTTTCTCTGTCAGCCAGTCTTTAGGGTATTCACACGTAATCGCCTAAAAAAGTAGAATCTCATTTTATCGGGAGATGGATGCTCATCTTCAATAATATCCAAACTTTTAATATTCTTATTTATACCATAAAAATAAGGTGTTTAATTAGTTAGATGATTCTAAAGTTTCCAATTCAATTTTCATGGAAAATTAAACACCATTAAAATCAATTGCGTAAAATTAAAATAAAAAGGGACGTATAGTTAAAAAAACAACAAATGTATAAGATTTAAAACCATGAAATATGGGTAAATTTGCAGATTAATACCCTCCAATACCGCCCCCCCCCCCCCATTCTTCTTTGTTTAGGTGGAAAACAGGCATAAAGAAATACAAATATTTGAGAATTTAGTTGGGGATCAGTTGCATATATATATATATATATATATATATATACATATATATATATACATATATATATATATACATATATATATATACATATATATATACATATATATATATATATGTATATATATATATATATACATATATATATATACATATATATATATACATATATATATACATACATATATATATATATACATATATATATATACATATATATATATATATATACATATATATATATACATATATATATATATATACATATATATATATACATATATATATATACATATACATATATATATATATATATATATATATATATATATATATATATATATATATATATATATATACATATATATATATATATACATATATATATATATATACATATATATAGAGAAGGGGGTTGTGTAGTATCAGTGCAGTTCAAACGAGAGAAAAAAGTATATTTAAAGAATTGTGGTTACCAACGCTAGTAAAAAAAACTTTTTCAATAATTATTTATTATCTTA
>OY744518.1:179016886-179031886 GCA_963556195.1 Sepiola atlantica
TTTTTATCTTCCGTCTTCTTTTAGAAAGTGAGTGACGGTATCTTACCACCTTGGGCGTTCTTTTCTCGCATTCTGATTTACGCAATGGCACATGCTTGCAGCAGGCAGTGTAGACAATTAAATAAAAAGTGTCCAGCATTGCAGATGCACCCATGTCTCTTAATGAGTCTTCCCAATCAGCATGGCTTAGTTCCTCTGAAAGAGCAGTCCAATCGACTTCCTCGCTGAAAAAGTTTAGTGCATTGAACATTGTTCTTGGTGTACGATTATTCAATACCTCACTTTTATATTTAACTTTATATGTTGTTTGAAGCTGGATGAGACTGTGGTGAGATGTGCTTTGCAGTAAGGGTACATTGATGCTCTCATGAATCAAATCAGAATTATTGGTGAAAACAAGATCAAGGATATTCCCATCTTTGTGCGTGGGAGACAGCACATGCTGTGACAAAAAAAGCTCATTGCAGAATTCGTTCAGTGAATTTGTCATCAATCGCTCAGCATTTGATGCTCCTGGAATAGCCTGTCCATCAGGCCAAGATACGTGAGGGAGATTAAAATCTCCACCGACAATGATATCTGGAGCAGGGTTTATTGTTGATAATATATGTTTGACTTTATTAAGAGGAGAACTAAAATCATTTGGTGTGGATGGGTGTCCATGGTAGCTGTCATCAGGTTGTCTATAAGTAACAAGAATGGCTAAATCTTCATAGGAGGAGTAAAGGCATAACATCTGCACACATTCAGACGCATGAGAAAAAATTACATTACAGGAACATCCAATATCATCACGGACATAAAGAGCAACACCGCCGGTGTGCCTTCCACGTGTTTTGGCTTTTCTTGATGTGTCGCATCGGAAGAGTGTAAAACCTTCTATTTCAAGTTCAGCATCTCTGTGCGAATTTAACCAAGTTTCCGATAAGCCAATAAAAAGAGAATTGTCACTGTTAAGTTCATTTTTGATAAACGGTACTTTGCTTGGAACGGTCTGAGGACAAAGACCTTGAATATTTACAAAAGCAAAGTTATTTAAGAGTGGTGAACTGGATTCACCAAATTCATTCTGGGTCGAGGGAATTCTTGATAGTCCACCAGATTTATTCTGGGCCGAGTGAGTTGTTGGTTCGGAATCATAAACATTGGTTGATGGATTTGATTGGGAACTTCGGCTGGCTGTTGCCACGTGAATTGCATTGGCATTCGAGGAGTTGGCACATCTTGTTGTTGGTTGTGTAGTGCGTTGATTTGATTCGACACCAACAATATCCTCTGGTCCAAAGTGTGGAGGATTTCCGCCTTCAATAGGCGGATCACTTCTAAAAAATTGCACGTATCTCTTCCATTCTCTCGAGGTGTGGATATAACTGGGGACGAATTCTCAACTGACTCCTGACTCGTGGTTGGGACGGAGTTGCGCTGTGAAATTTCCCTTGCTTGTTCATTCCTAGTCGAGATTGGTTGGCGTCTAGTACCCTTAACATGGTTGTAAGTGCATGATTCGTTCAGACACTCTCCTCTTCTCAGAGAATCCTTGCACATTTTCGGGTGAAAATCTTTACATGCTTTCCCAAGGTTACAGCCTCTTGGTTGGCGTGTCGCATACTTTGCATATTTCGGGCAGACCTTGGGGTGTTTAAATTTACATTCTCTTCCTTTAATACCATGTTTACAGTTCCCATTTCTGAAGAAACGACAAATTGATACGTTTTCCTTTGGCCGCTCGTTCCTGTCTGAATCATCAGTGACTGACTGTTCATTGACAGTGGTAGTAATGAGGGCCTCAGGTGGGGGCGCGCCATTGGAAGGAAGGTGATTGTTTACAGTGGGTGGAACAGATTCAGTCTCGGTGGCTGAAACAGGTATAGTGGCTGAAACAGGTTCAGTGACAGTCAACTCGCACTTGGAGACATCTGTGTCAGGAGAAGGAAGCGGTTCTTGGGATAATTTAAAAGTCACTTTAGGCTTCGCACCTGTTTCTTTTGATTTTGATTTTAATTTTAATTTAGTTTTCCTGTTCCCTGACTCCTCATTTGGAATTGTACTATCCTTACATACATGACATATGTAGTACAAAGAGGACAGACAGAGGGGATTGCATAACAGTTTAAATTTATCTGGACTCAGCCCATCATATTCTGTGTTATTCACGTTACCCGCCAGTTGTACCCAACACTTCCTATGTACCCCCTGTCCACAAATAGAACACTCTAGGAGGGGAATTTCGGACAACCCAATCTGATAGCGTTCATGGCACAAGGGACAGTTTTCAGGGAGCAAATTCTGAATACGGCGTATGATCAAGTGAGCAAGGGATTTTTTGGTTTTGATATCATTATTTGGAATTTGTAGAAATAGTGCGGTATCGCGCAATGACTGAAGTTTTTCTCGCTCGAACTCCCTTTCAAGCTGAATTAGACTCTTTTCATACTGGTATATGCGGAGGCAAAATTTTACAGAGTCACTTGGGGCATTGACACAGAGTTCCACAATTAGATTTTCAACTTCGGATTTTGCAGTTGGCAAATCATTCTCCAACGGATCAGGGTGCAGGCAAACCGACTCACTCGAGTTTAAGTCTGGGGTATCAGCACTCATAGTTACAGAGAAAAGGCAGTGGAACAAAACAGAGACAATAGAAAATCAAGATTGCAGACTGAAGATGTGCAGGGAACTCTAACTGGAAACAAAACTTTAGTAGCACAGCAGAGAGATCACACATTCAATTCAAAGAGTAGTATTTCAAAAAGCGTTGCCACCTTGTCAACGAATTCTAGTTTAAGTGTTACCTAGAAATCCTTATAGCATTTAGGCATCAACTTTTAGATGGCATTTTTTTCCAATGTTATTGTTTTTTTTTTTTTTGTTTTTTTTTTTTTTTTAGAATTTCAAAAAGCGTTGCCACCTTGTCAACGAATTCTAGTTTAAGTATTGCCTAGAGATCCTTATAGCATTTAAGCATCAACTTTTAAATAGCATATTTTTTTTTCAATGTTATTGTTTTTGTTTTTTGTTTTTTTTAGCATTTCAAAAAGCGTTGCCACCTCGTCAACGAATTGGTTAGAATCAATGAAGTGAAGGCGAGTGAATATCCAACACTAACCAATATATATATATATATATATATATATATATATATATATATATATATATACAACGTACTATGTTTCCAATTTCCGGGATATTCTATCTGTTTGGGGTACTTACACAATGTTTTTACTACAACCCCTAAGTCTGAATGACAAGGTCATAAAACGACATGTAATCGCCTAAAAAAGTAGCTACCCCCCCCCAAAAAAAAACGCAATGGATTTAACTCCGATAGAAAAAAAGAATTTAGTTAACTGCCCTAAAACTGGCCCCCAAAATGGCGGTCATTTTACATTAAATTTATATACAAGAAATTTCCCCACTTCATGTCCAAAATAATTCTTTTTTTTTCTTTTCATCTTTCCGTGAAGTTTTACACGGTGTTCACACGTGATCGCCTAAAACAGGTAGATTACTTTTGGGGTGCAAGGGGTAAGTTCGCGGAGAGTGTTAATTCACAATCATACAAAAATACGAATAAATATTTTTCGAAATTGAGTCAGATTACATTGCTACTAAACTATTGTTTGAATTTGTGAATCAGAATAGTGATAAGGCCTTTGTAAATATTAAACAATAAGTTTGTTGTTAAACTTGACAATAAAAACATTAGCTTACTCAATAAAAAAGTCATTTATTTATTTTTCAGGGAAAATGTAAAAACTGAAAGTAGAAAGGGATCAGAGAGAAAGCGAGCGAGACAGCAACACTCTCTCTCTCTCTCTCTCTCTCTCTCTCTCTCTCTCTCTCCTTCTCCTCCTCTTTCTATTCTCACTTATGCCTCGCTCGACCTTCGGTAAGGTCGTAACACGCGCCGGTGGTTTAAACTTAAGGTGTTCTAGTGATTTTTCTGATTTATTTATTAAATAACTTTAAGTATTTACTGTTAATATGGACGAGACTATTGCATATAGATAACAAACATAAGCAAACGCAATTCCAAATTAATAATACGAAATGTTAATTAATTATAAATGGTTTAAAAATAGTTATACTAATTAGGTAGTCAAAAAGTTCTCCTTTTATAGTTTATCTGCACTATATATACAGAATATCAAATCTTTATGTCGTATTATTGATTAAAATAACAGTAACCCGTTTTGATTATTAGATAGGAATGCTAAATGAAAAAAACGCATTCGCATTTGTTCATTTAGATTAATATTTTTAATTATACAAATATGTACACACGCTGCACATCCTTGGAGATGTTTCGATCATTAGGTCTAAAAAGCTACGATTTCATCTGGCTAACAAAACATGTCTGTTCTTTAGTTGATCGTATTTAAAGAAAAAATAGGAATATATATGTATACACACATACATATATATATATATACCTTCTTTGTGATATAGTAGGAAAAATCCCAGCAAAGTGCTCGATTAATTAAGAATTAAAGTTAAAAATTAAGAGCATAATATTTATTTATTTTGGTACAGAAAAATTAGTACAACATTTGTACCGTCGGTTTCAAGCACGGAAAGTCTTATTTAATTTATTTATCAGTCATTAGACTAATCTAACAAATCCATTTAAACAACCTCAAACCTTTATATTTCCGACAAAGTTACCTCCCTTAGATCCAGCAATTTCTTTATTAGAATTACTCCGGGCTGTCTAAAAGAATTTTAACACGATATTATCTAACGGTTTTTCCTTTTGGAACGCACACCTTCAAACCCAAAAACAGTAATGGCTAATGATACAAATTCATAAAATTGGTTCACGAGAATTACATAGAAACTTCTTTATTTTTTTATTTTTTATTTTTTTAATTTTTATTTTTTTATTTATTTATTTTTAATCTTTTTATTTCTTATGTTTTAATTTCATTTTTATTTTAAATTTATTCCTTTTAATCTTAAATTATTATATCTCTCCATATCTCCTCCGGTTTTAAATCTCAACAGTTTCATTACACAAAATTTAAATTCAAACAAACATACACAACACACTGAGCAAATAACGCGTCCCAACGAGAGTGTCATGTGACTTCACATTTTCAAAACAGATGACAACAGAAGCTGAAGAGGGCCGGATGGCTAAAACTTTCCGTGCTTGAAACCGACGGTACAAATGTTGTACTAATTTTTCTGTACCAAAATAAATATATATATATATATATATATATATATATATATATATATATATATATATATATATTACATTACCGTTTTCGTTCGGATCAACGAACGTCTTCAGAAAAAGTGATCCGAACGAAACCGGAGAAATCTCCTGTTTTTTAATTATTTTTTCCTGTATTTGATTGTTTTTTTTCCTTTTGTCTTTATCACACATCATCTCTTCGTGCATTTTATTCTCTCACACATACACACATATATATCATTCACACACGGCAGTGTGTGAATAATATGCTTACGGTGAACATTTACCCAATCGTGACCAATTTTTGGGCTTGTCATTAATTCAGTTTTCATCCAAAGCGACATTGTGTTTACTTCGGTGCAACGGGGAATTCGGCAAAAGAATATTCAGCAAAGGAAAAATCAGAAACGGAAAATCCAGCAAAGGAAAATTCGTCAATTTTTGTCAAAGTAGGAAAATTCGGTAATTATGAAATAAATATCGATTTAAAATAGATTTTAGAACCGTTTTTGAGGGGGATATAGTTGTAAATACGGGGCTACCCCCCTCAACCAAAGAAGAAAACTCCTTATATTATATTTTTGGTACTTGTGCAGTTTACGGACCGGGTTATTTTTTAGATAATATTTTCAAGTTAAATTCAAATTTTACGATATCTTTCATTTATTAAATTGTTAGGTGAAAGTACAGAATCTTTAGCAAAGCCCGCCTCCCCATGTTAAGAATGACTTTCTAAATGATGTTATTATTTAAACCCGGTCCGTAAACTACAAATGTACCATCTTTTCCAATTATTATATTAATAAAAATCCTATCATGAGATTAAATCCATCATGATGCATTTCAGTTTCTTCGTAAACAAGTCCGCCATTTTAACATTTTGTTAATAGTTGAAATAATAAATCCATTACTTCGTGTTCGACATTTAAAAGGAGTTTGGAAGTATTTAAACTGTCGAATAGAAAGTCATTTAAACTTGCTTTAAAATTCTTAGCAAATCTTCATGTATTAAAAGCTCCACCCCCCAAGACAATATTTAGAAATAAATGCTTGAGAGAGGATATAGTTATATAAATGGGGTACCCTCCCCAAAAATATAAAAATAAATATTTTAGAATATGTATGGTTCCTTAATATTAGAGCGACACGTGCGAAAATATTTTTGTTGATTTTGGGACACCACGTGCTACACGATGTCGTTAAATATTCAAGTTGAAATTTTTTTTAATCATTTCAAAATGATAATTGACTTGTTGTTGGCGCATGAATGTGTACTCAGCAGCGTAAGAAATTCATTTTTTTTAATCTTGAAAACAAAACAACATTGAAAAAATTGAGAAACAGGAACATTCCGAAAAAATATTTTTAAAAGTGCTCTAAATTTTAGTAACAATTAATATCAAAGGTATGGTATGCAAAAGTATTATAAATAATTAAACACACGGGATGTTCACCGCCAGACACTATCCACTATGCGACGTCATCGAAGTTTACTTATCGACAATAATTCAGTTTCCAGTTTCACTTTAGAAAAATAAAATGCAATTTCCACAATTAAAGTTTATATCTTTTTAATTAAAACAAAATAGAAGGGTTAAAACTAAAACATATTTGTCGATATTTAAAGATTTTTAATATCATTTTAAAATCAGATAGGGAAATAAAATCCTCTTGAGACCAATTAAAACTGTAAAAGTAATTTTTTAATAAAAATTAGGGAAAATTATAAGAAAACCATCTGACAGATAGTTTTCTAATAATGTTCTATTACAAATCTATACCTTCTATATAAAATTAAAAATACTAAATGAAATTAATAAAATGAAATATTATAGCGATTAAAACCTTCCATGCATAGTTTTCTGTCGGCTAACTAATTGTTGCTATTCTGATGGTTCGGACATGTTTTTGATTGCCCGGGCATTTTTTGGATAATTATTTAATTTTTATTAAAATGTACGTTATTTTTTAAATTCAGTTTCTTAAGATCTTCGAAATAGTTCCAGAAAAGTGATATTTACATTTCAAAAATTAACAACAACAAAATTTCTTGAAATTTAAATATTTACTGAATTTCTGTGTTTTTTAGCCATTGTGACAATATCTTTCATTCTAAAAGTTTTTTTGACACGTACAACTTTTTAAAGATAAACTTTAGGCTGTTACTTTTAGAACATAATCAAATTTTATCTTAAACAATTAAATAGATATAATGAAAATGAGTTTAAAATGAATTGAATTATGATATTTACTTACTCTAAAATAATTATAAATTATTTAAACTTATTTGAAACTCGGAAATTGAAATTTATTTTTATTATTCTGAAATTTATTTTGAAAATCATTTTTTCTGAATTTATTAACATTTGAATTTAAAATATTCAACATATTTTTATCTCATGTTACTTTAATCTAAAAATTAAAATTCAACTTTTCCTAATAGTTAACACCATTTTGTTTCAACTTCTATTTTTTAACTTTTCCTAATTGTAGTATTTTTTGCATTTCTTTCAAATGACAAAATTTTCCAATAAAATTTCTAACTTTATTTCAAAAAAGAAATTTTAAAATTTAGTTATAAAAGTTAAGTGATTAAGTCAGTAAATCAAGTCACAAATCAGTTAGCCTAACTTGTTAATTTGCCTAAGTCATCACTTTTTCTGTTTTTCTGTTGACTATTTAAACGAAATCTACTGTATAATTATAGAAAAAATATTTTGGGTGTTTTATGTCATTCTTGTGTTAATCAAAATACCAATATCCAGAAAAGAGCTAAGAAAAACCATTGCATATGTCTGCCATGTTAGCAACATTGTTATTTAGTGTGATTTAATTTTTCGAATCTCAATTCCAGCTTCAATATTTTAAGAGTTATTTTCACTTGCCCTGTACTTTTCCAGGTTTATATTCAAGAATATTAATACACATCCGTCGGCATTTTTCAGTCTAGTATATATATATATATCCAACAGGCATAGAAAAAATATTTTAATGATTTTTGTCTAAGTCACTATGAAACACAATCAAACTTCTTTCCTTTAAACATCGTGATAAATTTTAAAAAGCTTTTTAAATTCTGTTTTCCAAACCCACTATTGACAGGCGAGGGCATTCAAACACACTTATTTTTCGTGCTTTTTTGTTCGCTCTAGCCTTGAAAGGTGGTTTCTAAAATATACATTTAAACAAACAACAAATAACTTATAGTAAAGGCCAATTACTTTTATAATTTTAATAGCGTTGATAAGGGTAGTTGGAATATTGTACATTTCTGAAATAGTTAATAATTTAAAGCCGTGTGTTCACATCCCTGAAATTCAAGTTAATTATTTTTAGTGAGTGAAATTATTTAAGATAGAAAAATGTATTTTGAGTGTAAGTCTTTTTTTTGTTTTTATTTTATTTTTTATGGAAACTGCTTGGATCACAATGGTTTACTTAAAGCCCATCTTGAAATATATATGAAAACCGGTAGTTTTAGAGGTATTTATTATTTCGAAATTAGTATGAAATGATATATTAAATATCTTGAAATAAATACACACAGGTATGTATAATGTTCTACTTAAAACTCGTTATTATACGTTTGTTGTTTTGAAATTATTTTTTCATTGTTTCAATCTTAATAAAAACATGTTCATACAATATAAGTCCTTCATTCTGTGAAATAACTATTCATATTTTCTACTTCTGAAGAAAAAACAACTATTAAACCAACAAGTACACCCACGACAACAAAACCAACGACTATACAACCTACCACAACAAAACCCACAATAACAAAAACCATGACAACAAAACCTACCACAACCGAACCCAGAACAACAAGATCTACTACAACCACATCATCTACAACCAACCACAGAACAACAAAATCTACTACATGTAAACCCACCACAGCCAAACCCAATACAACAAAACATACAACAACCAACTCCACTACAACCAAACCCGAGACAAACAAACTCACAACAACTAACCCCAGGACAACCAAACCTAATACAACAAAACAAATCACGACGAAACTAATCACAACTAACCCCACCACAACCAAACCAACAGTCCTTCCATCAGGTATGGATTCTTTGTCATGGTAACAATAAATACCGCAAACATCTAATGGCATCCATGACTCATTTTTTAATATTTTTCATTCGGCCTTCGTTTCAGCATTTTTAACCATCAAGACTAAGAAAGCATTCTGTCACTTCACCTCTGTAAATGATCAACTTCTGAATAATCGCAGATTCTCAATAATATATACGCATAACAAAACTAGAAAGAAAATCTCCTGCAAAGTTCGTTAATTATCTCTTTATGTTTGTATCCAGTCTCTGGGCTAAGATCAAAATGTTGTATCTGTTTTTCTACGTAATAGAAGAACTCCTGATATATTCAGACAGTTTGTATAGGCAATTAATTCCCACAGTAAACACCGCACATTAATCTCGACCTTGTGTCACATCCAGCCGTTGTGGAGAGGCAGATAAATAATAATTACCTTATATGTACTCGCAAATATAACCTCCCATCAGGTCACATCTAGTTGATAATTTACATATTACATACATTTTCAGATGCACAATGTGACCTTATTTATAACCTAAATCAAAATGTTTATAAAATTAAATATTTAAATCAATAATTTGAAATAATTTTTTAATTTTTTAGCTTTTTCTCGACACATTTTTATTTCTGAATAGAACATGACAAAATGCTATATTCTTGTTAAATTCACGAAATGCCGAACACTAATTAAATAAGAGTTATCTAATGTATGAAATATAGTGAGCCGGATTCTTTTAGCTAGACCTAAACAGCATTGCATCTGACACCGTGATATTTCCTGCTGCCTAGTTTTATTTGGAAAACGTTGGTGCATCTTATTAGAAACAATACATTCTCATTCGACTTAAGTTCTTACCAATTATAATTTATCTGCTTCGGAATATTTTTCGGAAGGAGACTCATTATAAATGGCAGTCTGTTTTGCTATCAGCAGAAAATTTCGCTATTAATAGTAAATGGTACTACGCATACATTATTTTGTTTATTACAGCTAAATAACGAATTAAAAATTATATATTTATTCCGAAATACCGTTGATGGAAACAAATAAGTAATATCTTAAACCTTTTATATTTCAATGTGGAATCAAGGCACGGGATATGCCGTTCTTAAACTGTGTCTACAGAAAAAAATTCTCATATAACACTACCTTATTCGATTGCAACTGGTAAGGTAAAGCTTCACGATTACTTCATCAAATATAATACATTTTTCTTTCTAAAATGGCAGAACGAGTTACCCCGGCTATTACCCTCTTATTATTTATACATTAATGTCCGCGTTGTGTTTAATACTCCGTATTATTGATTACAGTTTTAGCTCTCTGCGCACCGGCGATTCCATCTGCCATTTAATCATTTATTCATTTCGTGTATCCTACTTTTTCATTGTTTACAGGTTTTCATTTTGTTTTGTCTTCTTATATTGCGATTAGATTAAAGAAACAGTGTGACTTGCGCTGCCGAAAAAAAATAAATCAACGCGGGTCTCATTGGTTACAATTATTTGTTGCTGATCGTGCAGATATATAAACATTTCATGCGGTTATGCAACTAATAAATTCGTTTGCTTTCTTTACAACAACATATATATATATATATATATATATATATATATATATATATATATATATATATATATATATATATATATATATAAACAGTTGGCTTATGAACGCCGGTTGGAGGCGCTGTGAGTTTTTAAAAAGAAAGAAAGAGAAAAAATCGGCAGTTAAGCTTATGAACGCTGTGAGTTGGCTAGGAGTATTAGTATTTATTTTAAATTGATGACAAGGAATTGACCAACTAAGGAGGAGGAGGCGGAGAAGGAGGAGGGGGAGAAAAAAAGGACTAAAAGTATATATATGTATATATATATAATAATAAAAAAAAATTATTATTTTGATATGTTGATATTTTTTATATTTTTAATATAAAACTAAAATTGAAAATACATTAATCACCTAAAAAGAAGTGTAATGGATTCGTCTACACACTTTAAAATGCAGCAACATTTTTGTAAGTAACGGATACATTTTATTAGACAGACGAACAACACAGGAGGATTTTTTTTAATAACTAATATAAGTTAGCAAAACATTTATACAGAACAAAACTTAGGTTTAGTATACGGAACGTTTATGTTTTTATCTTTTACGGGAAGTGGGGTCTGATCAACTCTACTGGGAAGCCATGAAATTAAATACTGGATTGTTTTTAAATTCCCGAAACAGTTTTTCATGGTAAACAACTGATGACCCTTAAATAATGTTAGAAGCAAACTAATATAATAACTGTAAAAGTTAAATTGACTTACATGAGTGATTTTCCACTGAACGACTTGGGACTTAAGGGTTTTTTAATTTTATTTTTTAATTTTATTTTTTTATATATAGTTTTAATGGTTGAGAAACTTCCAAGACTATATATATATATATTAATTGATCCAGTCCTAATATGTTAATAAAGTGAACATTGCACCATTTTATCAAGAGTGCTCAATACCAAGTAGATTATCTTAGACAAGATGCCATAGAATCGAAACGTTGGTTTATTTACGTAAGACTATAATATCGTTTATATATATATATATATATATATATATATAGATGCAAAGATTATTGAAAATAAAAGAACTCTTCTATCTGGTATAACTTTTTTTAATCTTTTCAATCTTTCTAATTATTTCTTTGTGTTAAATTTTAAAACAATGATAAAAGATCCGTAAAGTTTTTGAGACCTCTTCGAATCATCTTCAGGTTTTGATGGCAAAATGGATTAAAAAGCTGGTGAAAAGAGAATTTTTAATACATCGGATAGACGCGCACGTGTAATATATATATATATATATATATATATATATATATATATATATATATATATATATATATATATATATATATATATATATATATATATATATATATATATATATATATATATATATATATATATATATATATGTTTTGGGGCTAATTGAAACGAAATTTGTGGCAGAATTCCTTTTACAATTGTTTCAAAGCCAGTTTATTTTAGAACACATTATAAATAAAAATTTAATGAAAAATTTTTCAATAAAATATTGACAAATTATTGTCATATTTAACATTTTAAAAAGGTTTCTAACTTTTTTACGGTTATAACCTTCATAATTCATAATTATTAATTAGTGAGTTCTGATAATTTAATGGAATTAATTATATTTCGTATTATTTGTCTTTTTCATTTTTTCAAAATATATTAGATCAAAGTGAGATAACTATTAATTTTAAAAAATTAACTATTTCCCTGTATTATATATATAATAAGTTATGAAAATATATTTATGACAATTAAGCTACACATAGACGTCCGCGATTCATTGCGTAGGGAATTGTCAGGCTAAGTGCATAGAATTCGTATTGCTGAGCATTTTCGTATATCTACTTTACCTTAGGATAACAACACAAAATAAAAATAAAATAAAATAAGAAAATAAATAAAAACAAAACTAAACCACCACTTAAGATAGCAACGAATAACAAAATAAACATAAATAAAACTATTCCGAGCACGCACGTGTCAAAATAAGGTCACCTTCACACAAGAGGTGCGTCACCCCTATACAAAACAAAAGAAAAAGATGTCAAGTAAAGATCAGCCGAATCTTTGTTTAAGAGAAGCGCAGCCATTGGCATATCAAAACATTAACCTGTGGGAATAAATAACAACGAATCTGGTTGGGTAGCTTGCTAGATTAAACACCACGTCGATATATAAAAACAATCAGTAACACGAATTTCATGTACTAAGCATGACGATTGCCATAAATATATTTTCATAACTTATTACCTAGATCTACTCTCGTATTGAGCACTGTTAAAGTAAATACTGAAAATCTATGTATAACAATTGCTGTTCTGGTGCACCATCGTAGTAAATACACTTGACAAACCCGACAATCAGCTAAGTACCATCCATTCACTGTGGAGGTCCCCAGATGCCGGAGAGCCTTTTACTCCAATAGCTTCTTTCCTCGAGCTGCCGGCCTTTTGAACTCCCTCCTTGCACCCTGTTTCCGCGACTGTACCGACATGCAAAAATGTAAAACTAATGTGAACGAGCATCTCGCCGCACAGCTCCAAATTTAAGATGACCCCCTAAACTTTCATCCTAATTTTCAGTAGTCCATTACGTCTACAGTGGCAATCAACTTGCCTAGTTTAGGGTGGACTAAGTTTATATATATATTGTATGTCCTTATGATATAATATGTGTATACATTAAATAATAAGATAGATAGATCATATTTAACTGTTTTACATGATCATTTATTTGCACTCAAAGAATTCAACACACACACACACACATATATAAATAATAATATTAATTATTCAGAAAACCTACATATCGGAGTTATAGTATCCATTTAAAGATAGATATAATAATCATATGATTACATTTTTAAATGAATATATATAAAAGATATTATTTCATTGTCTATATATACATGGAATAAAAAGTAAAAATATAAATAGTAATATTAATAGGAATATTTTAATTGAAATATGAATAGTATTTACTGTTGATTATGGTTAGAAGAAAAATATAAAATTATAAACTTTAAAAATTTAATTTAATTTTTACACAAAAACAAAAATTTGTAGACAAATTCAAACATATAGATAGATATGTTTCTGGTTATTTAAGTATTTGTCCGTTGTTGTGCTTTGCCTGTGTGGTTATTTTTCTGATTCAGTCACACGATTCTAATACTTGTAAAAAGAACGAGTTTCTCGTAATTTTTTTCTGTGCGCGGGAAACAAATTCAATGTAAGTACAATTTACATATTCCATACTACCGTGCATATGCTCCCTTTTTTAGTCTCCAAACACGTGTGTTCGTATCGCAAGTTGAACGGTTGTTTTTTTTGGTTTAGTACACATTTCTGAAGTAACTTCATTGTGTACTGTTTACCTATGACATGTTTCTTAACGTTCTTTTATGTTCGTCTATGAAAAACTGCATTAAATGTATATGTTATTTAATCCATTTCGTTCTTTCCTATTACCCAATTTTTACTTTCTGACGCACGTGTGTGTAAGCAACGATAATACCCACGAAATATAGCGACTACGTGTGCGGAAAGTGAATTATTCTCAGGCACGTGGTCAGTTAAAATGATGCAATGGAATTATTAAATATTCCAATTTTTCAATGATTTGGTCCATGGATGTTTCCATGCTGTAATCTTATATATTTTATTATCTAAACATATGTGAAATCATGACTAAAATTCATTCTTCACGACATTCAAAGGCAACGATGCTATTTATATATTTATAGAAGTTCGCCAAACATTTTGACCGTTAATTTAAGGGCAGAATTCACCATCATTAGAAGGAAGCCGAATAGATCGGATTCCAGATGTCGATCCAGACACGTAAAATTATCGATAAATAATGTTAATTTCATATTTTAAATTTATTTTAAAAGCTAAAAGACTTACATTTTTTTCTTCTCAATTATTAATTGATTAAAACAAGATAATACAAATTAAGATAAATAATATATTTTTCGAGACCCTCGCAGTTGTGGACGATATAGACAAGTGACCTATTTGCTGTATATTTGAAGCGACACTGTGTATCTCATAAAAGGCAATTTTTAATGGCCAGAGTGCTCACCTTCTCGGGCGCTGGCTTTTCAAGTCCCACTTTCTCGACCCGACCTTGGGTTACATCTTACCTTGT